>JABXWE010001931.1:0-12352 GCA_014611495.1 Limonius californicus
TTCTTGAAAGTGTTGCCCTGTATTTAATTTCCGTTCAAGACTGATTTAACCTGGGAAAACTCGCGTTCTTGAAAGTGTTGCCCTGTATTTAATTTCCGTTCAAGACTGATTTAACCTGGGAAAACTCGCGTTCTTGAAAGTGTTGCCCTGTATTTAATTTCCGTTCAAGACTGATTTAACCTGGGGAAACTCGCGTTCTTGAAAGTGTTACCCTGTATTTAATTTCCGTTCAACACTGATTTAACCAGGGGAAACCCGCGTTCTTGAAAGTGTTGCCCTGTATTTAATTTCCATTCAACGCTGATTTAACCAGGGGAAACCCACGTTCTTGAAAGTGTTGCCCTGTATTTAATTTCCATTCAACGCTGATTTAACCAGGGGAAACCCGCGTTCTTGAAAGTGTTGCCCTGTATTTAATTTCCGTTCAACACTGATTTAACCAGGGGAAACCCGCGTTCTTGAAAGTGTTGCCCTGTATTTAATTTCCGTTCAAGACTGATTTAACCTGGGAAAACTCGCGTTCTTGAAAGTGTTGCCCTGTATTTAATTTCCGTTCAAGACTGATTTAACCTAGGGAAACTCGCGTTCTTGAAAGTGTTGCCCTGTATTTAATTTCCGTTCAACACTGATCTAACCTGGGGAAACCAGCGTTTTTGACGTGTGATCCTGTAATTAATTTTCTTCCGAGCATTTAAACGTATTTACACGTATTTTCACCTAACCTGGAAAAACACCGTAACGAGAGAAGTTTAAAGAATTTACTACGGATATCGCGGTACCATCTCGTTAACCTGGGGCAACCCGTGTTCTCGTTTGGAACTCGCTTTAAGAATTCTAAAACAAACCGCAATTCCTGCGAAAACCCGAACATTCAACAACATTCAAACAATCTAGTAACTGTTCCACAAGATATGTAATCAGAGCCATGACACCAAATACGAGAAAAGTGTAATTAAGATACGTCAAGACCAACGAAATTTTAACAAAAATATAGTAAGCCTATTTAATCTTCAGATCATGCAATTTACTTAAGTCGGGTTTAGTACAAATTTGCAATATTTCTATTTGCGGCTCCAATGATATCAACCAACCAACAAAAGGAGTTTTTTTCACAGCTTTAAATTTTTTTTTATTATATATCTTTAGGATATTAGGATAGTTAGTCGTACCTGTTTTCAATACGCTGATTCATATTTTTATGTACTGAAACGTAAAAGGAATGCAAAAATGTAGCCGATAAAAAACATTACTTTTTGTCTTCGATTATCAAATAACCCCAAATCTAAAGTTTATTTTAAAGGCGAACTTTCGTTATACGATGCAATCATATTTTGACTTTTGGGTTAAAAATTACTAATTATTTTTTCTATATAGAGGTTGGGTGAGCTAAGTTGCCCTTTTTAAAAGTAGTTGACACATCCAAACATACTCATAGCGTGTTAACCAAAATTCTTTCATTTAACTAAATTGATCAGTGTTGCCTACTTTTAACAATACTAAGTCGAGCTTTCAATTTACTTAAATATTACGTAAGACGTTTTCAAATAACGAGAAAACAGATTTAAGATTTATTTTTTGTGATCTTGCCCGCAATTTATGTATCAGGCGCTATTCAATTGAAAGACCACCTTTAAAAAATATTTGGCCGCCTTGAAACTTATCTAAGAAATGAAGGTAGATAGGCCCAGAACGATTGTGAACATAGAAAATAAACTAGCAGTGGCAGTGAATCCCCATGTAATTCAAAAAGATATAACTGAAATGTAAGTATTAATAGAACTTCAGTAAGAGGAACTCTACAGGCAAATGCAGTTATTTCATCCCTATCACGTTTGGTGCAAGAACTGCATGAAAATAACCCTTAGAGAAGATATCAGTTTCATAATTTCTTTCAGAATCAACTTCTGTTGGAACTATCTTTTCTATATTGTGTACTACATAGCGATGAGATAAAAGTCTCAAACAATGATGGAATGAATAGATATAACCCAATTTATTACGCACAAGAGAATCCGCACTGAATAAGTGTTACCCATTTTCAAAGTTTTTTTTTCTGTAAATATTTGGTGTTGCATTGTAGGTAACAATATTATTGGACCACAACTCATCTATGATAATTTAACTGGACAACATTGCTTGGATTTCTTACAAAACGCTGTACCCTGGCTGTTGAAAGATGTAGAATTCAATGTACGACAAAAACTTTTGTACCAACGTGATCATTGTCCTACTCGCTATATTTGGGTTGTTAAGAATAACTTAAACATTGTACTTTGAGGGAATTGGATTGGAAGAGGAGCTGTACATCTATGGCCACCAAAAATTGCGGTATCACTCTATTAGACTTTTTTCTTTGAGGTACTATTAAAGAAATATTATACCATACTTCGGTAGGAAATTAGCATGATTTACAAAATAGAATAATTGGGCGTGTACATCAATTACATCTGACATGGTCGATATAGTCCGAAGATCGTTTTTAAAACGAACTAGAAAGTGCGTAGAGATCAACTTAACAGAAAGTAACTATGATCCATTTGTATAACATAAAGAATTCAATAATCTCAGTTGCTGCGATACTTGTATGTTGGGTTCCATCAACCACTTTTAAGGAGGAACAACGTTACTGCTCCAGTCTGTATAGTCCTTGTAAAACTTCAGCCTTAGCAAAACTATGTATATATATTGCCGTGTAATTTGTTTAAAAATAAATATTAATTAGATTATATAATCGCCCTACTTTGGCTAGCACAAAAAAATCGCTATGTAATATTATAAACATAAATAAACCTTCACGTTGGTTGCGCCCATAATACAAATTAAAATGAATTGTTTGTCAAACGAAGAACATAAAATTTTTAATTACATCAGCATATCTTATTATAAAAAAAATCTCAGGGTTCTAATAAACATATTAGTTTCGTGGCTTCTCCAAAGATAGTCAGCTAATTACCATAATGAATAAAACAAATACATACATAAATCAATTGTGAACGTATCTTTAATCTGCTGATTGTTGAACGAACCTTACATCATGATTTCTTCAAAACTGCAAACGGTTCCTATTTTGCGCCCTTTCTCGTACTGTCAAATCATCTCTACACGTCGCTGACTGCTTCCAAGAACAAACGTTTAACCTCACATTTTTAAATAACAACAGTTTTTGGCCACTCCCCAAAATTAGCCAATCTCGACTTTAATAGAGTTTTATATTAAATTCGGAGCAACAAAAATACGTGCTCATACCTTGAACAATTACAGCAGACTCATATCCAAAATTGTGCCCAAAAATCACCTTCTACTTTAAAATGCACCAATAGGAACACATAAAATAATCTCTTCAATCATTATATGATTTACAACATTTAAAATTTGCTAATAACAAGATTAATAATTTAAATTTCAATAAACAACGTTCATAATCAAGATCTTTATAAAATTTGGAATCTTTTGATAATAATTAATCCAATATTTGAAATAAAAAATATTCACGTGGTTAAAAATTCAAATTTACCTAAATTTCAATTATAACTTCTCAAAATTATTAAAAACAGAAACATTAATCATTAACAAATGTACATTAACACAAATACACCCTTTTTATCTAATAATAACAGTATAAATAAGCAATAACCAATTTCTAACCTCTAAATAATATTTCCCTCTAATTTCCACATGTTATAAATAAACAATATAACTCATATCAACAAAACTACTTCCAAAACTTCCTTTATACAGTACATCAACTAATTAAAACAATAATATTCTCTTGCAATACAAATCAAACTTTATACACACCAATTTGAAACATGTATAGTTACAAATTAACAATAATTTACATTTTAGGGCTCCTAAGCTTGCCCAAAATACCCCAAATCATCGTCTACACCGAACGTAGACGTCCTCAACACTATTCCCTAAGGAATATCCAACAACACATCACTTTGAGTCCAAATAAGGCACTACGTAGCACATTCCGAAGATCGTAAACTACCTTTTACACTAATCAGGTATACATTTATCATTTTTAATCATCATTACCTTTCAAATAGCATAGTTTACATAATAACCAAGCTAATTAAACTTAATTTCAGGTATAATATGGATTTCTACCTCAAAAATAGTATCCTTTTACATATTATATCAGTATTACGAAGCAAAAATCACATCATATAAGTATAGTCTAGCTCTAGAATAATTACATTATTTAGGGTAGATAACATGGCAATATATATATATATATATAAAACGTTTATGTTCTACATGCAATTCGAAATATATATTTAAATGTTTTGGTAATATAAAATCAGGGCGATTGGTTAACCTTCTATATTTGAAAAGGCTCTGAACGCATACATCTTACGCCTCTTCATAACGCATTTATTATTTTTAAGAGAAGTTATTAAATAGCGTGCGACACAGCCTACAAATTCCTCATATTTTAAATTAAAACTATGGTACGAATTTTAAATTTTAACAAGAACTACAGCTGCATTCTAGTATACACGTTGTAAATGCCAAAAGTGTACAGAACAGTAACATCGTTTGAACTTTTACTAATAATGAATAATAGATATGAAGGTTGATGAACGTGGAACATTACAGTACCTATTGTTCATTAAGTAGATAGAAGTAGTATAGGCGCTAATGCAGATGCCAAACACAGTGTCAAATAAAAATAATAGCTTCTTCTTATTAGGAGCCGCCAAAGAAGCATTTTATTCCGTGTTCTTTCAATTAACCTATCTTCTGCTGCACTGTTCAAACATAGGAGTGCTTCGCTATTTTGAAATTGTCAAAAATATTTTTCCTGCTTCTGAATTTGCATTGAAAGCACCTAAAATTCTAAATTTAATTTTGTTGTAATTGGTAGTTACAATTTATTATTGAATTTATTCACTATTTAAATTTAGAATGTTATTTGATAAATCTCGATGTTACTCATCGGTGCAGACTGTTTTGGAGTTGCAACATTGTCACGATTTAAAATAATTAAACATAAGCTTCTGGAAATTGTAAACAATACACGATAACGTCGGAACATGATACAGTCGAATGTGCTGGTTTATGTAAATACCTTTTAGGCATTTTATAAAAAACAATCATGGTCGGTCTGCACTTATGTTTTGAAAAACAACGTGCTTTCAATTAATTTCCGACGACGTAATACAACAAATGCGTTTTTATGCCCTTATTAAATGACGTTATTTTATTAATTGGTCAATTAACGCGACATAAAACTTATAACAAACAAACAATACACAATTATCAGTATTAGAAGAAACACTTTTATACAGGATGTTCTATTATTCTAAATGTGTTGGCGGAGGGAATAGGCGTGCATTTCGTTGCGCAACAATTGGGCTACGGACAACTGGGAGATATAGTTGTGCCAGCCAATCAGGTAATGCACGTCATATATAAATTTTATGACGTCACAACCTTGTATGTGTATATTTATATTGAAACAGTTTAAAATGGAACAACAAACAAACGACGTAACCTCAAATATTCACATTTTAATTTAATATAAAGCAAGTAGAAACCACAGCACCTAATAATTATTAAAATACAAACATACTCCAGTTGTAGAAGTTAATATTACCTCTCTGACAGCATTTAAAGGTAGAACTGGACCATTATTATTTCGTTCGCGTTCGAAATAGGTTATCAAACTTGCGACAAGTTGTTTCGACTTCTGCTTATAGGTTTCGGCATTTTGTAAACGTGTACAAAAATACAATGTAGGTTTGTTCTAATTAGAACTCTTTTTATAGCAGTAAATAAACAAATTATTTACAAAGAGAAAACTACGAACAACCAACCTTCAATGACAGCTGCAATAATTTCTGACAGCAAAATATAAACGTGTTGGATTTAATACCAACGTAACGACACATAACAATAGTTCTGCTATAAAATATAATACATTTGTATAATTTAATTTGTTAATTATTAAAAAAAAAACATGGGCTTTGTAGTAACCTACTGTTGTCTACTAAATTTAAAAAGTAAGCATATAAAAAAGTAAAAGAATAACCTGCAATGACTAATTACATTCTGGATTTTTTTTACTTTATGATACCGGCACTGCTGCTTGTTGATCATGTGATCTATGACGTGCACTACTTGATTGGCTGGCACAACTATAGCCAAGTGAGCGACAGTTAATCGGGCGACCATGATTGGGCAACCGTCATTTGGGCGACCGTCAGTTAGGCGACCGTCAATTAGGCGACTGACAATTAGGCGACCGTCAGTTGGACGACAGAAACTTAAAAGAATTAAATAGAAAAATATGATTACAAATTAAAATAATAATTTTTATTACCCAGGATCGGCCCTTGAGTCAGCTCCATGTCAGATGATGATGATGATGATGACGCCTAACCTAATCTAATCATTTATTTCTTAAATGATCCTACTTTAATTGAAAAAAAAGAACCGGGCCAGAAATAAGAGAATGGCAACGAAACAGGGAACCTCATCAAAGACAGTTACTGAACCATCTGGTGCGGCAAGTTAAATATGAACTGGATAGCTATCGAATACGTAGGTACCTACAGGACAAATGTTGAAGAATTGCAACCTGGGGACCACTCACTATGGCAAACAACGAAACGTATCCTTAAACAAGCCCCTACCGCATCGCCACTGCAACAAAATAATATCGTTTACATCAGTGGTTCTTAACCTTTTTAAGCCGCGACCCATATTTGAGAAATACGTTCATGCCGCGACACAAAAAAACCAAATGGTTTTCATTACCTTTTTTTTAGATCATATGTAAACAATTTTCTTCAATTTTACAATGATGACCTTTTTTTAATTCGCATATAAAAAATTAGTAATAAATATAAACAAAGGTACTTTTCGATCCAAGGGAAATTTAATTCATAATCATGTGTTTTTAATAATTTTTATTGAACAAATTAAAATATATTTTTAAACTTATTAAAAATAAATGTAGTAAAATATTTAATTCTAACTTATTCCTAAAAAAATAATAAAAATCAATACATATGTTAAGTCTTATACATTTTAAACGCAAATCGTACCTTTTTAATGAGACCCTTATGTTTGAATACATTTTGAAAGATCTTCAAACCTCGGTCTAATGCTTGTCCCTTGACAAGGTGTTTTGCAAAAGCATCTGCTTTCTGCTTGTTATCTTTTGCCCATCCGTTTTCCGTTCTTATTGACAGCATCTGGGTTGCTGGTCGCTTTCCCTAGAGAGTAGTCGGTATCTTTGTCATTCGACAGATTTTTTAGATAGATATTTATCGATTCGACTTTCATTTCTTGTATTTCTCTTCTCAGCTGTTGTGTGAGTTGGTTTAGTCTAGTTTTATCTATTGGGGCTCTGGTCTGATGCCATTTTTTTCTTGCTTTTCTTTTTGCAGCAACTAGCTCCTTGATTTCTTTCGGGTAATTGTTGCCTATTGTTTTCATTTTGAATTCGGGGGTACTTTTCCATGCCGCTTGTTGGATGTCCACTACAAGTTTTTCAGCTTCGCTGTCAATTGCTCTTTACTTCTAAATGGTACGTTGAGCTGGACTTTGTTGCTCAATTTTTCTGGAAATACTTCCCAGTGTGTGTGCTTATTGGTCAGCATTGAGTTGCATTGTTTCTTAATAACATTTTCGCTTAGTGTTAATGTCATTGATGAGTGGTCAGCGCTTAGTTCAAAGTTTTCTTCGTATTGATGAAGTTGGCTGATATCTTCCTAGAAATGAAGAAGTCTATCAGATCTGGTATTTTATTTGGGTCTGTAGGCCAGTAGGTTGGTTTCCCCGTGGAGTGGACGGTACAATTCCTCTCATCTATGGCTTTTTGCAGTTCTCTCCCTTTAGTTGTGGTAAATCTTGACCCCCACATTAGATTTTTTGCATTGAAGTTTCCTCCTATTATAAATCTTTCTCCTAGGCTCTGCAGCATATTTGAGTAGTCTTCTTTTTTTAGATTGTGCTTTCGTGAGCAGTAAATTGCTGCAACTGTAATATTCTGTCCTCCTGTTTTGACATTTACAGATGTAGCTTGGATTTCTTCTGTTTCATATTTGGTTCCTTCGTAGTGTATTATATTTTCTCGCACTATCACCGCACTTCCTCCTCTGGTAGAGTTTTGTGGGTGTATTGTGTGGTATGTTTTGTATCCTTTAAATTTAATATATGACTGTTTAGTGTGATGTGTCTCTGATATGAGACATATGTCAATTTTTTGCATATTCAAAAATAGTTGTATTTCGTTCTTTTGCTGAATGCCGTTGGCATTCCATGCAGCTATTCTGATGTCTTTTTGGTCCATTATTTATTTTTCTTTGAAGCTGCTGCTTTATTGCTATTTCCTTCAAGTTTGACTAATCTCTCAGAGATTTTCTTTGGCATTTTTTCTTACTGTTCAAACTACTTTTCTTGTTGGTCTAGTTTTGATATTAAGCTTTGCAGTAACTGGTTTGTCGTTACTTCTTCTCTTTGTGGGTTTCCTGCAATCTCTTTAGTTTTTGGTAGAGCTGGAAATGCTTTTGGGTCCCATTTGCACGGTGGTTTAATTTCTATTTTTCTTTCGTTTGTTTTGATTTGTTTGGTTTTGTTTGCTTCGTTTCTTGTCTTTTGTAGCATTTTGGCTATTTCACATCCTCTGTAGCTGGCAGGGTGTGCTTCCCCACAATTCGCGCATTTAGGCGTCGCTTCCTTGGTCATTCCACATATTTTTGTGTGGTGTTTGCCAGCGCATTTTACACACCTTGGTTCTCTATTGCAGTAACCTTGAGTGTGTCCAAAATTTGACATATCTTACACTGGGATAAAATGATAAAACTGACTACCTCAACAATTTGCAGCACGTTTTATAAGTTTTTCAGTAATATATGGTTTTTTTTTGTCTTGCAATATGCCAAGCCACGTGAAAAGAAGCAAGTGTAGCTTGTTTGATAAAATGTATATGTGTATCCAAACGCTGTCTTTTTAACTGATCTTCTTTTCTTTCGAAAAAAGTACGATCTTTACCCTCAAATGAAAAAGTTCTATATTTTGCATTAATATTGTGCCGTTGACTACTCTGCAAGTGAGCCATTTCGGTGGTAATTTGCCACTTCTGAATTTTTACAATAAAATCAATACATACAAAATTATATTTGTGATTCGACTCTGTGCGACCTAAGAAATATGCTTCGCGACCCAATTTTACAACTTTACATCACCGACAAAGAAAAAAGTGAAGTTTTTGCAGAATACCTTGAAACCGTTTTTACCACAGTTAGTAATCAAGAGAAAGCTGGAAGACAAAAACACGTTAAAGACTATGTAACGAACAACTTCCCAAATTTTCCTGGAAATATAAAACACGTCAGCCCAAGAGAATTGACAAAGTACATTAAAAAACTGCCTAGCAAGAAATCTCCAGGACGTGATCTTATTCCAAATTATTGTATTTAAAAATCTCACCAGAAAAGCGGTATGCCACATCACTGCTGCCTTCAATGCTTGCTTCAGAATTGTGTACTTTCCCACATCTTGGAAAGTTGCTCATACTGTGATGATTACTAAACCAGGGAAAAATTCCCAAAATCCTGCAAACTATAGACCGATTAGTCTACTGACAGTGCTATCAAAATTATTTGAGAAGGCAATTCTATGTCGGTTAAATGCTGAATTAACCACCAACAACACCATTCCAGCCTTCCAGTTTGGGTTTAAACCTCACCATTCTGCAGCCCATCAACTACTGAGAATTAGTGAAATTATAGACAGACGTTTCGAGCGCAAACAGCATACTCTAATTGCCTTTCATGACATTGCAACGGATTTTGACTCTGTCTGGGTAGATAGACTCTTATATAAACACATCGAATTACTTATTACTGATTCTCAAATCATTTCTAGAGTAACGAACTTTCCGAGTGAGAGTAAATAGCACAATATCATCAAGTAAAATAATCTCAGCCGGAATTAATTAACACGAAAGCATTGATAATGCTGTACAACAGCTCCAAGCAAGTGTTAACGAGTTACGTGTTTGACTAAATCTTTGGAACATACCTCTTTACACAAGCAAATACCAAACTAAAATACACCTCCACATATCTTAATCGACGAATAACCCATTCCGTGGAACCCAGAGGATGATGGTTTGAAATATTTAGGTGTCTATCTTGACAAGCGTCTAACATGGAAGCTATACCTACATAAAAAATTAAACGACTGTCAAAGCAGATTATCGCAGTTTTATCCTGTATTAAATCGTAAATCGCCTCTGAAACTAGAATTTTCTCTTCTAATATATAAATCAGTACGTAGACCCACTCATGTACAGTGTGGGGCGCGGCTCCGAAAACTACCATTTGAAAATTACAAGTTTTTCAAAATAAAATCTTGCGGATTGCAACACACTCGCCTTGCTTTATAAGGAATACACAACGAACTTCAACAATCGACTCTTTCATCGAAAGGTGTATTAAAACATTCCATGCAAAACTTGGTACGCACTGGGCGAAACAACTATCCATCTTCGATTAAAACGTAGTCTACCACAAGATTTAATAACAACCGATGAAGAACCCAGCGACTGAAGAACTCCAACGGATCCGACCGAGTGATAAGTTAACAGTTCCGTGCATCGCTAAAAACGGCTGACCGACACAAAGGAAAGTTTACCGACAACAATTCACCGACTGGAAAATTCACCGACTGGAAAATTCGCCGACTGGTAAATTTGTCGCATGAAAAATTCACCGACTCGCAATTCGTCAAAAGGAAAATTTACCGATTCTGCAATTGATCGCTAACGATTTATTTATTAAAAACCATGAAAGTAAAAAACTGTTTTAAGGTCTTTTATTTATTTCGTATCATAATATATTGTCAATATCTCTAAAAAATTGAAATGTGCTGGTTTTGAATTAATTTTCCTGAAAATGATAATGATGAATAAATATAATAAAAACCAATGTCGATTCCCACAAAAGCTTTTAATAGAGAAGTTATACAAATGTAGTAGCAACGTTAACGTTTTCGGGCTGTCTACAACCCATCTTCCGACTAAAAGTTTTTTTTTTTTTTTTTAATTTGATTTATTAACTACAATCTGTCTCACGGAGACATTCAGTAGGTGATTTGACAATATGATAGAATACATACATACAGATAGTAATAAAGACATGTAGGAAACAAACCAATGTGAGATTCCTTTTTCTAAACACAATACATTTGGATTGTTAGGATTGCTCGACACTTTTTACAAACATAATGCGCACTACGCACTATCACACATAGCGGTGTGGAAGGTCAGAAAGTTTTATTCTTTTGAGTCTAGGCTGGACGTCGTCTTCCTCTAAGAGGGGTTCAATTAGCACGTTTGGGTGAATACTAAGGCGAGTAGCATAACGGACACTGTGTTTTTGGATTTCGTCTGAGATTGAAGGGATGTCCAAGTCACGTTGAATGACTTCATTCGGGACATACCAGGGGGCGTTTACCATTGATCGTAGGACTTTGGATTGAAAGCGCCGTAAGATGTCAATGTTGGAGTTGCTTGCAGTTCCCCAGAGTTGTATACCGTAGCTCCATATTGGCTTTATGATGGCTTTATAGAGTAGAATTTTATTATCCATGGACAGTTGAGATTTTCGGCCTAAGAGCCAGTACATTTTTTGAATTTTAAGGCCCAGCTGCTTCCTCTTCATAAAGATATGTTTCCTCCAGGTCAGGCGCCGGTCTAAATGAAGTCCCAAATACCTTGCGTGTTCGTCTTGCGGTACTGGTGTACCGTTGAGCATAACTGGAGGGCAGGTACCTCTTCTTAGAGTAAAGGTCACTTGCACTGACTTTCCTTCGTTAACCTTTATACGCCATTTGTTGAACCAGAGTTCTAGTTCCTGCAGATGTTGCTGGAGATGATGACTTGCCATGTGAGGTACAGAGTGAGAAGAAAGTACTGCAGTATCATCTGCAAAAGTGGCTACCATAGTGGAATTAGAAGTGGGAAGATCAGCTGTAAAAAGCAGGTACAATATCGGCCCCAGCACACTACCCTGGGGTACACCAGCGTGTATAGGGAATAGGGGCGTGCGACTATCTCCATATTTGACGAAAAAGTGCCTGTCAGTTAGGTAAGACTTGAGAATTTCGTAATAGTCTGAAGGTAACGTTCTTTTGATTTTGAACAAGAGCCCTTGGTGCCACACCTTGTCAAAGGCTTGTGCTACGTCTATAAAGATGGCCGAACAGTAGCGTTTGTCATTAAAGTCCTTTGTAATTTTATCAACCACACGGTGAACTTGCTCAATGGTGGCGTGATTTTTCCGAAAACCAAACTGGTGATCAGGTATGAGATTATTATCTAAGATGATAG
>JABXWE010001934.1:0-56447 GCA_014611495.1 Limonius californicus
TGCAGAGAATGTTGCACTCTGCAGTAGGAATAAGTAAACAATTCAATATGAAAGTGTCGACTTCCAAGACAAAATGTATGACCATAAGCAAAATACGGATTCGATGCAAGTTAGAGATAGAAGGAAACGTTATCCAACAGGTTTCAGAATTCAACTATTTGGGAATAAATGTAACAAGCTGGGGAACTACTAAAGACGAAGTACTAGTGTAAACTATAAAAGCAAATACAGTATGTGGAGCTTTCAACGGTTTCAGAATTCAACTATTTGGGAATAAATGTAACAAGCTGTGGAACTACTAAAGACGAAGTACTAGTGTAAACTATAAAAGCAAATACAGTATGTGGAGCTTTCAACAGGTTTCAGAATTCAACTATTTGGGAATAAATGTAACAAGCTGGGGAACTACTAAAGACGAAGTACTAGTGTAAACTATAAAAGCAAATACAGTATGTGGAGCTTTCAACGGTTTCAGAATTCAACTATTTGGGAATAAATGTAACAAGCTGGGGAACTACTAAAGACGAAGTACTAGTGTAAACTATAAAAGCAAATACAGTATGTGGAGCTTTCAACGGTATAATGTGTAATAACAAATACATAAGCAAAGAACTTAAGACCAGAATTTACAAAAGTATGGTGAAACCAATTCTAACATACGCGGCAGAAATCCGAAGTGACACGAATCGTATGAAACAGATGTTGGAGACAAACGAAATGTTGACATAGAGAAAAATAGTAAAAGAAGACTAGATGAGATCACATCCCCAACCAACACATAAGAAACGAGTTGCAGATACGGCCCATCAACGACTGGTTCAAACAAGGAGGAGAGAGTGGAACGCTCATATATCCAGAATAAACAAAACTAGAATGGTGAAAATAGCACGGGATAAATCACCGAGGGGAAAAAGAGACATAGTCAGACCCAGAAAGTGCTGCAATAAGTCGCTGTAAAATATAAATATCTCCTGGAAAGAACAGGCTTAAGCGTACCAAAAAAGTAAGAAGAAGATCAACCATCTTTCGAAAAATTAATATTACACGCACTTGAATAACTGATTCTTCAACCAAACAGCCAACAACAACAAAAATGCTAGTTTGTTGACAGTTAGCAGTTGGTTTACCGAAAGCCTGGTAATTAGTTGCTTTTCTGTGTAATTTCGTTTTTGCGGTTGTAAATTAGAAACATCCTATATAAGGTATATACATTTTAAACAGTAGGACACTTATCTGAAAATGTGTTCGGGTAAACTGGAAAATAATATTGAATGCCGTATCTCAGTAGATACTAACTGTTAAAGACAACCCGTCATTTTTTCAAAATTTACGACAAAGTTAATTATTTCCAAAACCATTAGCGATAGATACATAAAATCCTATATCGTTGTAAAGATAAAAAAATAAGAAATCCAAAAATGTAATTAAAAATAAAGAAGTTGTCTGTTGTCCCACTAAAACAAATCACCCTGTATAGTAAGCAATAATTTTAAGTTATGCACAGCAATCAAACAAACAACTCTTGCGTTTAAAGTTTTTTCCAAACTGCTACAATAAAATCATCAGGAAACAAAATCCCGCTATTATGTCACCCTGTATACTACTGTGTTTAGATATCTGTGTTAGTACGTACATTCATTGCCAAAAACATAACTTTTTTAATATTATTTTAATAGAATTTCCCCCAATTCTTCAAGTACTACAAGACTTTTACACACTACTGTATATTTACCAAGAAACAATTTTAAAAATAAACTACGTAATGTGATAATAGATTTATTATATCAGCTCGAGAGGATTAAAATCGGATTTTGCACCATAAGTGGATGAAATACATAGAAGTTTATCTTTAATAATTTATTGGCAGTTACGTGAATTTTATGCGAATACAAATACATACATAGGCACCTACATTACTTATGTTAATGGGGTTTTAAAAATACTACTTAATAATATGTATAACATATTTATGAGTAGGTATTATATATCTTACGTTATAACAGAGTATTTATTTCCTAAGGTACACACATTTGAAGGTCACATAGAAAAATATAATTTCATACATATATTAATTTATTAATTATTATTTTTTATTAAAAATTATTAATTTAATTTATACTTTGGAAATTATCTATAAAGCCTGTTTGTTAGATAATAGAAAAATATACACTTTTCATTTTTAACGTTTGTTAATATTTGTTATTAACACATTGCAACGTTCCCGAATAAATTAAATTGGTATCCAAAATAAAATAAATATACGAAATCGATAAATTTATTTACAAAAGTTTAATATCACGAGGCTACACTCTATAACGCCGGTATCTAAAATAAATAAGGAAATTATTGCTTAACTGTTAGTTTAGAAAAACTTCTAGCACTGAGTTCACTATAAGCTCTTTCTAACAACTATTGCATCAGTCTCTTCTTATATGTAAAAATATATATAGGTACTCTCAATATCAATTACAAGCGTTATTACTGCTATGGGTTAGTAACTGGAGCAGCAATCACCGGTTGAACGCTGGCAACTCCAAACGCAGAAATAAACACATTCACTACAGTAACTAAGAATATTCCAATAATTGTAAAGTTATTGATCTTATTTGCAATGCATATTTCTTTGGCATCTTTAACGTTGTATCTGGAATTCCATATGAGACCCACTCCAATAGCTACCTGAAAGTAAAAAAGAAGGCATAAGTTTCTAGTCCACACAATTAAGTAAATTTAGCCAATCTAGGTACTATGTCTTAACTGATGATCTTCATTGAAAGACAATCAGAAACTGTTTCGAGAAATGAAAGAAACGGTAGGTATGTAGTGCAAAGTTTGAAACATGTGAAGCAAATAAGGTTTCACTTAAAATATGTTTAAGATCTTGTAGACCAGACTCAACAGGTTTCGTCCAATTATGAGTAACAAGAACATTTATTTTTGCAATGTAAGTCAGTGTGATTTTAAACAGAATTATTTACGTTCATGTTTTTAGAAAGTGCAAATAAATGCCAAATTTTGTCTATTTTTAAATTAGATCTAAATGTCTGTAGAACATTGACTCTACTAGTATTGAGTTGTTCAGTGAGTTACACAAATAACTTTTCACGTTAAAGCTAAAAATAATGTGTTACAGGTAACAACGTATTCACAGAAACAATGTTTGTTTTTGAAACAACTTTAAAATACCTCACTGGATCCATTTTGACAAAGAACAGGGTTCTACTTTCAACAATTTTATTTGAACACACACCATACAAATGTTACCTATTTAGACAGTACCTACAAAGTATTAACCACTAAATTTGGTAACCAAATAGTAAAATGAGTCAACATTGAAACAACCTTGTGTACAATAGCAGGTACACAGTTGGCCTGTTAAATATGTATTTAAAAAAAATGATTGAAACGCGTGTACTTTAATACTTTACATTTACAAACACAATGTTTTGAACGGGTTTTCTATAAATAAGTAATCATTTACAGTATGTTCGTTGTTCAATTTTGCGTAAGATATACTTAAAGAAATACTTACTTGGAAAATTAAACTGATTGAT
The DNA here is from genome assembly GCA_014611495.1 of Limonius californicus. Lineage (NCBI taxonomy): Eukaryota > Metazoa > Arthropoda > Insecta > Coleoptera > Elateridae > Limonius > Limonius californicus. The sequence continues at coordinate 3,555 of JABXWE010001934.1, forward strand.
ATTAAAACAATGCCGGGATAATAATATGGATGACTGTCACTTTCAAGGACATATCTCAACTGATTTGCGTTTGCAGAAAACAGAGCCAAATCCATCATTCCTTGTGCCAAAGTCTTTTTATGCTGGTAAACATTGATGTCTGGTATGCTTTCTAAGTCAGGTATGGTTCCAAATTCCAAATCAGGAAATAAGGGTCTGTCTGGTCCATTAGGGATACCTGGCGACATGGGAATTTTAGGGGTGACTCCTCTTGAAGGAAATCTTCTGCCATCCGGATCATCAACCGCTTCTGGATCTTCAGGCTTTTCATCTTCGGTGCCTGGAATAGTTGGGCCATCGGGGTTAAGTCTGTTGGAGAAAAATCCATCATCCACACCTGGATACGGAAGGTTAACAACTTCTCTATCATCTCCAGAATCATCTGTTTCAGGATTAGCCAATGGTGGATCAATTTTTTCTGTTTCTATTAGTGGAATCGTTTCTTTAGTACCGGAATCTGCGGGGATACCACGACTCGCTCTAATTAAATTTGTGTTATTGGGATTAAGAAAATTATCTCTTGCACTTATCGATGTGGGTTGAGTATGCACCATGTTAAGTCCGGCTGTATTTGTTCCCGGAGATGGTGACCGCGATCTTCCGTTTAAATTGTTGTAGCGACGTGAGGGGATCGGGGAATTACTCATCGTTAGAAGAGTAACTTTGTCTTGATAATGCAATATTTGTTAAATGCAATTTCTTCCCTTGCACGTTCTTTTAGGCCACTGGCGCCACTTGTATTGATTTTCCTGTATAGGTTAAATTGCCGCCACGCCGTTACTTTTTTTGGTTTGCTTTGAGAAAATTAATTATACAGTTCGTTAATTCGTTTCGATTTCAACGAGTTGAATATTAAAACCGCACTTTTATACACCACACCTGTAAAACTATAACTTGGAGAATGATCACTTCTAAAAATAGGCACTTCTTGCACAGAAACTAAACACATGTGTGCATGTAATTGCAAATTACTTTCCTGTTGAGAGTGTTGAACTTTTTCAAACACGCTCAGCTACGCGCTTCGGCAGAGCACGACTTGGATTGAAATGTAGTGGCCAAGCCAACCGGTTTTATATAAACGCGCGTTTGCGTTCCTGGGTTTACCTACCGACGAAAGAAATTCCATGAATCACAATATAGACTACTTTGCGAAAACGATGGCCGCTCGTAAATGACTAGTTAATAATATAGGAAGTCAAGGCTTTGTACAGTTCTGAGGAAATATATAAAAATAGACCTTATTAGCGCTCATCATAAGGATTTTTAAGCGGGGAATACTTGTTTTTTGCCAGTGACCTGGTCAGTTTATCTGGAATAACCATAACAAGTACATTTCGTAATTACTTTTCCACAGTTCACATATTAGAGCGACTGCACTCGTTCAGTAGACAGTAAACAGTTTATTTTGCTAATTCAAAATGTTAAAGACCCTCAATTAATCGATTAAGCAATTCAAAAAAGCACAGCCTGTCTCATAGATGGTGCCTATGCTCTCTAGGCTGAGACAATAGTTCAAAATACTTAAAGGGCTACTAAAGTGACTCAAAATACGTCAAAAATAGGTCTTTTATTGTCACCGGAGCTTAAATAATAGACGACCTTTCTACTTGTGGTTTTCAACTACTAGTAGACAACATATCCAAGAAAAATATGAATAAAAGAAATCATAAAAACTTATGATAAAAAATTACCAAAGTAGTCAAAAAATATGGTAAAAGTAATTTACGTTTACGACATATGCAGAATTAATTTAGTGAAATTTGTTTACCTTATTACAAACTATCATCCTTTTAGAACATAATGCAGGCAACTTCAATCTCAAAATGTATCTGATTTTCTCAAAATCAGAAGAATGCCAAGAATTTTGTCACCAATTTACTTTATCGTATATTATACATATTGTCTTCCATATTGGCTGCAGTTGGTTTTTCAGCGTTCAAGTAGACGACCCTTGGCGTACAGGGAAATTAATACAATAGTTTGTCGACGTAAATAGTAAATATACGGCGTTAGGATTCCCTTAATACTAAAATCAAAATGCACAAAAATGTCAACATGGAATTTTTCGGTTATATCTGCAGAAGTTGGAATGAAGAGCACAAGCTTATCACCAAAACATTATTATCTGCTTGTTGTTATTCTTTTAAACAACCAATTAAAATGATATATCAATACACATTGCAAGACTCACATAAATATTTATAGCATAATTTATGTAATTTAACAAGATCAAAATTATACTTTTGCATCATAAAAAATTTATGTATGTAGTGCAAAGTATTGTAGAATAGACATCCCAGTACATAAAAAAGTTTTTTAGCTATACATGCATAATTGAATATTTTACATATCTGCAGAAGATACTATTCTACAATAAAGGATTGCAATGGAAAATACAACAACAAGAACGATGTAGAATTCTGGCGCAAGTGAAATCTCCATAGAATGTTTAAACTAGAAAAATAAAGGCATAGGAAACAACTATAATGAGATATCAACACTATTAAAAAATAGAAGCAATATTTCGTACAAAGTTATATCGGATATGAATATGAATAACGAGTTCATATTACGAAGGTGATTCATCATTTTTTGTCCCTGATATAGAAGAAAATGACTTAAACAATTGAAACAACTTTATTTCTCAACATAATCCCCTAAAAAGTTCACCTCTTCATCGTCTGAAAAATGAGTTCCCCGAAGATGTTCTTTTTGATTTGGGGAACAAGTGGGGCCAGATCTGGTGAATATGGAAGTCTTTCTAAAATTTCAAATCAGCCCCAGAAGCACAGCTCTTGTGAGCGTTGTCTTGGTGTAACAGAATGTCGAGTTTCAGTTGCTTTATAGCCTTACAAATTTTCGGTAAGAGTTTTGCGTAATCCATGGTCTTCTGTTATTGTGGGTCCACCACGTGGTAAATAATCAACAAGAAGAACTCCAAAACGCTGTCGTCATTATCTTTCCGGCAGATGAAGTCACACGGAACTTTCGTGAGGGCGGCGAACTACAATGACGCCATTCCATACTCTACCGTTTTGACTCTGGATCAAAGTGATGAACCCCGAGTTCAACTACAACATCTTTTCAAAAATCCATCCAAATTCCTGTCCATTAATGCTCGTAGCAGTGAGAAACCTGGCTCGCTTCTAACCAAGTGACATTTTCGGAATCCATCGTGTGCAGACATTTTTCAGACTCAATTCCTCCTGCAAAATTGTCTCAACGCTTCCAACGGAAAAGCAACATGCCCCAGCATTATATTTGACCATAATTCTCCGGTGAGTACCATATCATAGACCAAATCAATATTTTCTTGAGTGATAACAGTTTTTCGTGGTCGAACACCTGCTGCATGTTGACACGACTTCCTTCCTAATTTGAAATCCCTGCAGCAATTCTTAATTACTTGATATGACGAGGTAGAATCACCCAACACTGCGGACATGTCATTATAAATTTCCTGCGGTGATAAACCCTTCTTGAAAAGATATTTTATCAAAGCTCTTGTCTGGAATTTTTCAATTTCAACAAAATCACCAGCACCACAGTAATATTAAATGTATAACTTTTATAAACAAGAAGATAGGCAACTATATTAACAGCTTTTCGGTAAAGGCATAAAAGCCGAAATTTTTAAAAATATCTCTCTCAAATGACTTTGGCTAATAAATAAAACATCTTTAGAAAACTTTTCGACGGTTTTCTTCGGAAAATTTGAAAAAATGGAAAGCACGCCATTTTGCAAAAGGTTTATGCTTAATAAATTTTTCACAATATGAATCTATTAATTAAGGACCGTTAAATTACTTAGTTTTAATACTCATTAAATTTTCAAAAAATGTAGCTAAAAACTAGCATGATCCGAAGAAAAGTATTCGGTTTGTATTGCAGATTAGCTTATACAGAAAAAACTGCTACCGAAAAAAATTACTTAACTAACAGATATTTTTAAAAACATATATTTCAAACTGTCAAGGAAGTTCTGCTCGTATATCTGTAGTATTTATTCTTGTTATATAAAGTATATGTTGCTAAAAGACATTAGTGATAGTGTGCAAAGGAATAAAAAATAGTTCGGAAGTGGTATATTGTTCTAAAAGGTGAACGTACTTCATCGATTTGTAATAATATAGTAATCCGAAATCCTACAAAAATATGGATTTATGTAAGCGAAGATGGCGTTAATGTAGATAAATAGTTGCTATTAGGAACAACTGTACATTCAAAAAGAAATAGAATATAGACAATTGGTATGGTTCGGCAATGTGTAAAGGATGGAAGAGAGGCGAACACCAAAAATGGCAATGGAATGAATTCCCCCGAAAGGAGAAAGAGAGGAAGACCAAGAAAGAGATGTCTCCAAGGAATGAGACAGCAATCGAAAACAAATATACAATAAGGAGAATGGATGAATAGAAATCATTGGAGGAATCTTCTGGGAACCGGAAGGGACCGGCAGGAACTATGATACCGGAAAGAGAGTGTCCAGTGTCTGGAATTTTTTATTCTATTCTGTACGTTTATTCAGCAGTCGCTTGAATATTATTCCCAACATCAGGCTCTTTGTAACCATAACGTCTGTATTGGCTTGCCGTAAATATAAGTATAGGATTCAATACGAAATAATTTTTTATTAATATTTATATAATGTTTAGGTAAGTAGGTACTTATTTTAGATAGAAGAAGACAAGGACAATCATGTTCTTTAATATATGTAATTTAAACTAATTAAAATCGTTATTGAATAGTGCTCCCTATGGGGGAAACCAATGGAACCATCTCGAAAGTGAAGGACATAAACGCATAGCATGGGACGATTACAAGAATTTCGGGTGCAAAAGATACATTTCTGCATTAAAGATTTCCTAAACTGACCTGGAAATTAAACATTAAATATAATTTTTTACATTAACAAATCATTATATTCCCTTTCCTGTCTCTTCTGTGTCTTAGGGCCATCTACTTAATCTCTGGAAAGCAAACTAGAGCCAATTTAAGAGACAATACGTATAATATACGCCAAAATAAATTGCTAACAGAGTCTTGTTATTGTTCTGAATGTAAGAAAATTAGATAAATCTCGACATTGGGGTTGTTTGCAAGATCCTAAAGGGCGGTAATTTGTAATAAGGCGATTTGATTTTATTGTATTTTTGCACTATTTTTAATGATCTTCTTACAACAGATCTTATGATTTTTAGAAATTTTTCACAGTATTTCAATTTGGGATAGGCTGTATCCTAGTCAAAACAAGAGTATGTGGAACAATAGTATATTAATATGTAGATACGGTGACACAGGAAACGCTATTTTTGCGTATTTTAAAACACTTTAGTATCTTACATTTCTAAAACTATTAGGTTTTCGATAAAAGGTTTTTTTTTTTACTTTTATACAGTCTGTCAATTCCCGAAATTTGAAAGATAATTTGTGGAACACCCTGTATAAAACGAACCACATTCGTGCCACCAAATCACTTTGCAGTTTCGAAATATAAAAATTGAAAATTATACCTGTTTTTCATCAAAATTACTGAAAATATTAGAAATTCACTTCCAACGTCCATGCAAGAATAATTGTTATTAGGTTATAAAATAATTGCCGGAAACGAATTACCAGGATTTTCCGTTCCGTATATTTATAGTACATAAAAAACAAACATCGTCGCTTGTGTAGACAGGCATTAGATTAACGATTGCAAACATGAAAAACTACCATCAATTAAAAGAAAAAAATGTACTCTATCAAGGGTATTCCTTATTATTTTAAGTATGTTTGTGTTACTTACGGAAATGCGTTGTAGATTGTAGATAATACATTGATAGCTTTGCTGTGGTATACGTGCATGAAGCTAGAGAAAGTCAGTTCATACTTAAAATATGAAATACAGTTGATGACCCTGGTAAAATATAAAAGGTTAAGGTAGGTAATGCAGCGGTCATCAACTGCAATAAGGAAATTAAGAAGGCGGTGCAATTAACGCCCTTGACATAATGTTCTACGTAACAAGAATTTAGGAAACCCCACAGTAGTAAATATTTACATTATTATTTGTATTGTCCAAAATTTTCTGTTAAATCAATCTTAAGTTCTGTTAAATTATAACGCAGTGTTAACATAGAAGAACTAGGCAAAAAAGAATAGGGTAAAATGAAAAATTTATCACTTCTTGCATAAACCTACATATATTGTTACAACATGCTCTATTTGCGATATATTAACCTATTGCTAAATCTAATAAAGCTATATTAAGCTACCCTATAAGAAAATAGGTTGTTTAACCACATATAAATCAAATACGATGTTAATTAGTAGTTCCTATCATTGGTTTTGGCATCGAATGCTGTGTAACTTGATCCCTAGGTAGCCAAGCTGGTTATTTTGGTTTATATTCATCGTCAGAAAGGCATAGAGGATACTTTTCAATCTTATTTGTCCATTCTTGAGCTGTAATTTAACAAATATGAGTAAAAATGTAATCATTTTGACAGCTTCATACAAAAAAGTAAATTTATGAATTTAATACTTTTCTTTTGAGAAAAATATGTTTGTAGTAATGTCTTTATGTATATGAGGAAGCTTTGTGTTAAATTTGATTAATGTTGAAGTGGTTTTGACTAATTTATTTATACTTTAATATAAAATTATTTGTCAATTTCCAAATGCATTGTCAAAAACATGTCGAGTGAGATATCGAAATCTTTGCAATTTTGTGAGGAACACAATGGTGATCCTTTTTATTGTTATATTAGTGATAAGAATGTTATTGTGCTTTATAGAGATTCCTAATTAATTTAGTCAATTTTAATGGTTTATTATGATTGGTTGAGTCCCTTGGGGACACTAAAAATTTATTTGTATGTATTGGGTTGCTAGGTAACTCACTAAAAAACGATGAATTTTGTATTGAAAAACAAGTTAGTTGCACTTAGACCACCAAGCTGAAAGCACATTATTTTTGCAGCTCCGCTAAATCTGTATTTGGTGTTCATAAGTTAGTGTTTTTGAATTAAAATAAATGTTTTAATGTTTATTTACGTATTAAAAGTGTTTTCTTCCACATATACTCGAGAATTAGTAAAAATTTCCGAAAATATCCAATTATGTGGAAAAATAGGAAGTTGGCGTGGGTTTTCTTCATTTGTTTTATCGATTTTCAGTTGTTTGAAGCTGGTCAATAATTTATTTTGACAAGTTGACGCAAACGTCAATCTCACTTGCGGAAAATTTGGAATCTTCAAGAAATAATTAAAAATAATTAAATATAAATAAATAAATAAATAGAAATCAAGTGCTTCAAAACAATGAAATAAAAGAAACTAAATTAAAAGAAGAAACTCAAATAAGGAATTTTATCTTGAGACAACTTGGAGATTATGCACAGGAAATTATTCATTCAAGTTTTATAAACAATTAATAGTGTATTCTGATTGGAAAGACGGATTAGGAGCTGAATTTACTTACGTGTGACCAAGATTTGGATACAACAAACAACAATTAACAATACTCTCGTTTAACAACGCCCTAGACAACTGTTTGCTGCTTTCGTTCGTGGAATTCATCACGTGTTGCCGCATCCTTCGTGTCGAAGCTGGGACATTTTAAAAATTTAAGACAGGAGTGCATTACACCAAAGTTACGATCAGATAAATAAGGTGGGTGTTTCTTATAAAGAAAAAAATAAACATTTGGAAGAATAAATAAAGTAATAATTGGTGTTGTATTATATTTATGTTGAATTACGAACTGAATATTATTTTCTCCCATTTAAGGGAAAGCACTAATAATTATGAAATTAATTTTGCTGAATAGTTTCTATACATGCATTTGCCTTTAGAATTCTCCTCGCCGAAGTTCTACTGCTAACACCCACATTTGTGCTTGGATCTCTTTAACTTACGTGGGGATTCTCATTATAACACTGCTAGTTCATGTTCGTAATCGTTCTATGTCTACATCTTCTAGAATTAACAAATTTACCTAGTTTTAATATTTCTAGACGGTGAGTTTCTAGTTGGGTAGCACCTGATATAAAAATTGTGACCTTCAGCCAAATTTCCGCAGAATTCACAAAAATTCTGTTTGCTCGTTATTTGAAAACATTTTACTTAAAATTTAAGTAAATTGACAGGTCGACTTGGTATTGTCATAAATAGACAACATTAAACAGATTTTATTAAATTAAATAATTAAAAAAAAAATAATTTTGTTTGTCATGTTATATGTAGGAGGATGGTTCATCAATTATTGTCCCTAACTTACAATATGCTGAGTCATGTGGCTTTTCCGTTGGAAGAGTTGAGAAAATTGTATACGAGGGATTGGGTTTGGAAAAACTCTGCGCACGATGGACGAACAGTGTTTCTATGGCTGCAGCTGTCCACAATGCTGGATTTGAAATGTTAAAACAACCCCCATAGTCAACAGATCTGACCCTCAGTAACTTTCACATGTTCCGTAAATTCAAAGAACATCATTTTTTGACGATGAAGAGGTGATAACTGCTGTGAATGAGTAGTTTGCAGTGCAGAATAAAAAGTTTTTTTCTAAATGCATTCAAGCTCTGCATCATCGTTATATTAAGAGTGTTTTAGAGGATTATGTTGAGAAATAAAGTTGTTTCAAATGTCTAAGTTATTTGCTTTGATATTAGGACAATAAATCATGAACCAGCCTCGCCCTCTCTGTATAAACAAAGTTGTTAAAAATAAATAGCATTTTTACAATAATTACCGTCTAATGGGGTCCTTATTTACAACGGAAGCAACTTATACGTAGATATCACGTTCATTAATTAAATAAATGTAAATCTAATTGGAATTATTCAATGTACTTCATATTTAACTAACAAACTATGTTTCAACCTAGAAAAAACAAGTAATTACGTAAACAGTGTGTGCAAAGTTTTCCTTATGAAAGGCAGTATGTACATATAAACTTTATACAGTAGGTACACAAACTGCTAGAAGTGCCTCGAATAGAATTTGTGCTTTATACAACGTGTAAATTATAAATATGTATATTATAAAACATATTATGTCATTTTAATATAAAACAGAGGGTCATAAATATATTAACTAAAACTTTTATTCTTTTAACATTTCAAAAATAACAGCCATATAAATTTGTCAAATTAAATTATAACGCAAATACGTATAAAACAAATAAACTTGGAGTAAATCTTAAAATAAAAATGAGAACTCCCAAATTTAAAGGAATCCTAAATTAAACTATTCAAAAATGTATTGTATTGTATTTGGCGGCTAATGGTCGTCTATTATTGATAATTAGAGCAAGTGGCAATGTTTGATGTTAAAAACAGAAAACAATCGAATCCTGTTGCAATTGTTTAACCGTATTAATGTCAAGTCGAATTTCTGTGTTTGATTGAATAATCTTTCCTGTCTTCTTAAGATCTTTTTTGTGCATTGTTTTTTTATTCATGTATTACATTTGTGTTCTTAATATTAAACAACAATGCAGACAAACCATTTAACAATAGAACAACGAAATTTAGCCGTTGCTATTCACCAAAGAGGAGATCGCCAGGTCGACATTGCTGATATGTTAAGAACCACGCAGAGCGTAATTGAACGTGCCTTTTCGCTCTTTAGAGAAACATGTACGACTGTAAGAAGGCCTGGAAGTGGATCGTTTCGCATCACGACACCTCGTGAGGATCGAGTGCTGGTAATGGAAGAATATACCCCTTTTCAGCTGCTCGACATCTGCAACAAGTGCTCCAGAATGCAAGAGGAAATCGAATCTCCGACCAAACTGTGAGAAATCGATTGTTTGAGGTAGGACTTAGCTCATACCGCCCCTGAGATATCCTGCAATAACTGTGGCTCAATGAAGACACCGGGTGGAATGGTCAAGACTTAATCTTCAAAAAGCGGCACCGTGGGATGATATACTGTTTTCGGACAAGTCCAAATAGTGTAGTATAGTGCGGCAATCGTACCTTACCTCACTATACCAACCAGTTGTTGCCTTCGGTGGTAGTGTATGGTATGGACTGGAATTTCTTTAAGGTGGCATACTGACCTCCATATCTTTTTTTAATGGTACACTCACGGACCAACGTTATGCATCATTATAGCCCATGTTCTGAACCGTCGCAACGCTGTTGGACGGGAATATTTTATGTTTCTTGATGACAACACAAGGCCGCATTGTGCTCGGGTTGTTTTAGAGATGCTTCCAGATGATAAAATAAATCATCTTGCTCTTCCTTCGCTATATCCAGATCTTAGCCTTATCGAACATGCGTGGGACCTTTTGCAGACACAGTTGGATCATCATATCTAAGGCCTAGTACCATGCAATAGCTGGGGGATGTCTTAACGGTACTGTGGCATCAACTTCCACAAGAACATGTTGATAATTGCATTGCGAGTATCCCAGCAAGGTGCAGAGCAGTTATTACTGCCAGAGGAAGTGCCACGCGGTATTAGAATTTAATAAATTTTAAGTGAAAGGATACAACGATATTTATTATAATATTGTTAAATTTTTTCTTAAACGCAACCTTTCATATTCATAAATAGACGTTACATTTTGTTGCTTTGCTCGTTTTTTATTATAAATGCAATTGGTGTTGCCTTTAAGTGTCTTACACTGCAATATCCCTATTAATTTTTAAGTAGTTTAATTTAAGATAGTCTTCTTCGTAAATATTACCGCAATGTATTATATGACATTTTAAAAGATTATAGTTTCTAATAAGGTGAAAAGATCTCACTAAATTAAACCCAAAGGTAGGTTGATGTTAGCCTGATATCATTAGCTTAGCCTATTTTTATCGTAAGTTTTTATCGATTTCTCGATTTTTTTCACTTGAACGCAGTATTTGTCATTTTATATACTAATTAATAAAACAGTGTGCAGCAGGGTCACTTTTTAATGTAGCTACGATGAAAACTTATAAACAATAATTTTAAGACACTTTAGGAACATCTTAAAAAAATTATTATTATGTTTATCAAATTTTGGTTTACCCAAACGTATGGATAAAGTATCAGCGAATATTGCCATATCATTTTCACATTAGAAGAAACAAAAACGTATGTATCTATACTGTGTTTTCAATCTTTCAATTCAGAAATATTCTATTCGTAAACGTTAAAAATCGGTGCCTGTGTTAGTAGCAACGAACGGCCAAAAACTCTGTGGTCAAGTCGGTTGAAGATTGTTTTTGAATCCTTTAACGTATGTCGAATCATGAATCCAACATCAAACATCTATAAACGTCATTTATTGGGCGTACAAAAAAACAAAGATAATTATTTTTTAAAAGCTTTACAAAAAATTGTTCTTTTTAGAACTGACTACCTTCTAGGTTTTCATTTATGCTACACGATAGTTTTCACATTAGAACGGCGTGCGAATCAACAAAACAACCCGCGTATGCAAAAGAAAGAGGAAACGACGACCTGGTTGATCAGGGTTTCCTTTTTAGCTCGTTAATTTATTAACAGTCTGATTTTTAAATATTTTTCCATTACCGTTTCATTTTTCTTTTGTATGCTTATAGGTAACATTTAATATTCATATTTCTATGGGGTTCAGTGTTCTTTCTATTTAGATATAAAACGAGCTCGGTTACTATTGTATCTTGGAAATAGCAAGTGTTTACGAAGTAAATGTTGGGATTTGCATTAACTGTAATGTGTTTCTCACTTAAAGCTACTTTACCTATATAAATCTGTTAAATAATATAATGCAAATAAGGGATACGTTTTTGGAATATTTCTATATTAGATCTATCTATCGTGGCGGTACTTACGTGCTTGATAGCCATACATAAAAGAGTTTAGCACTGTACTTCACATAATCCTTAAACGTATCTTATTTTTATCGAACTGAAACTATTAACGCGATTTAAATCAAATTCTTGTAGTAACAAATCATGTAATTATAAAAAAAATTTTAGAAGCCATCTCGGGGATTTAAGATTTACCTTAAAACACTAAAAGCGCCCAGTGACGAATCTTTTTCAGATATTATGCATGGTATATTAAGATTAAAACTGTAGATATTCAGATATTTGCTGTCCCAAAGGTCTCGTTTTATCCAAATTAATCTCTATTTGCTTCTGCCTGTATTCTAATAGTTTGTTTTCTGCAGGTTCGATGTTTAAACTTGTTTTGATTTCGCCATTCCTTATTCTATCAGATCTTGGTATTGCTTCTACTGTTCTTAGAAACTTCATGGCTGCTGTTCTTACTCCTATACAGACGCAACAGACGTCATACTTGAATAAAATGGATGAGGCAAGAACACCAAAAACACCAAGAATAGCCTGCAACCACAAACCAGCAGGCAGAAGAAACCTAGGACTGCCTAGGAAACGTTAGCAAAATGGGGCCGATTAAGAACCTATACCGTGATTAGATATCATGCTGGTGATGATGATGAGGATGAGAATGATGATGATGATGATGATGATATGTATATTACGTAGAAATATAATCCTAAATCATTTCATCCGATAATTGGATACTTATCTAGGTACATGTGCCAAATGAAGAATAAAATACCATATATGAGTGCATACGGTACTAAACAAAGCAGAGTTAGACTTTTGAACCCATACTTAAACTAATAGTCAGCAATACACCATAGCTTGCATTTTTTCAATAATGAGTTAGTAACTACTTTCAAAAGCAATGTTTTTTTCTCCAGAATCTTTCCTAATTTGCTTTGATAAGTTCAGATATTCAGTAGTATATTGTTAAAATATGATAAGGTGTAATGCATTATGATTTTTATTATTACATTATAAATAATAAATAAAAGTTTGATTAATATTACAGTCTAGAAACATATGTAGCAGCGTTTTCACTCATGTGTGTTTGTATTGACTGTTCATAAGTGAAACAGGATTATTGAATGCTAGCTAATGGCTGAAGAGTTCTCCAATTTATAATATGTTTATTAGAGAACTATAAATATGTTGACAGAAAACATGTAACGCAATTTCAGGATCTGGCAACAATGCATATGTACGCACATCACGGCTACATGCAAGCATAATCGATTGGATTAAATTCGTTTTCGACCTTCATTACGTAAAAACAGCATTAATAAAAAACAGTTAGCGAATGAAACAGCAGTGAAACAAAGGCTTCGAAAAACACTTTTTTAAAGGTTCAATAATGTTATGGATTAAAAGCACAACAAGGGAAAAATAAAATACTTGTAGAATTTCGTAGTTTATAATTATAATTAAAATAGAATAATAAAATAGTAGCAGTAGCAGTACAACGTTGTTGAAAATGTGGTAGGAACAAATCTCTCTCTCTCTAATGCAATAAATTTGACAGGCTATTTATACTAATTCATCAGTGCACATTGAACAGTCTTGTGATCTATGATTGTTTATCTTCAGTTATCTTCAGTTAGTTCGGAAACTTTAGTTTCTGATAAAATGTCTAATGATTAATGTATTATTAGAAGTAACAACAATGGAATAATTTGTGGGTATATAATATGTAACACCTTCGGGCGGAGAAGACTCAAAATCCTTTTTGAGTTATTCGGTTGGCCATACTGGGTCACTATTGGCGGGATTTTTCTGTGCTTGTATACGGGCAGAACGTCTCGCGCTTGGTCCTGTAGACTGAAGGGAATGATTTTCCAACGAAATTTGTTCATCTGTAGTGGTTGAATGGGATTCTGTATGATGGACATCATTGGAGGAGCAGTTGTTGAAAGTCTGTAAACATGTGGGTCGTTCCTTTCTTTGACGTATAAGGCGACGATAACAAAGGTATACAGGATTACAGTGACAACAATATTGGCAACAACATATACACAAAATTATAATTACAATCACAGAAAGAAAGGTGTACCAAGGCAAATGTTTGGTAACATGCTGATGGAGTAATAAAACGTCTAATCCGTCGGAAACTTCTTTTAATTGTTTTTTGTGCCAGGTTGAGTTCACTAATATGCATCGGAACAGGATCAAGTTTGCGGAAATGTAGTTCGTGAATTTCTTCCTTTTTGTTGTTGATTTCTTGACAACATTCGATGAAAATTGGAGTTTCTGGAAAGTAGACGGTTGTGTTTGATTTAGGATTATTTTCACCATGTAGAAATAACGTTCCCATGTAGGCGTAACATGATGGATCTAATTGTAGTAAGAAGGTAGAAGGTACTACTTGATTTTTTGTAGTATCGTTGCAGATGATATCTATGCGCTTTTCATCAGTTGAGGTGATGATCCACTGGTTAGTAGTGATGTAATTCCATAAAAATAAAGGGCCTTGTAAGGAAATTCTCCTGCAGTTGGTTGGAATCTGCGCTAGTGTATGTCTAAACAGAATAACTTCACAGATGTCATCATTAGGTTTTGTCTGTAATTCCTGACTTTTGCAAATATAATGTGCAGATGAAATAAATTTGCAGTGTGAGACATCATTCAACAATAAATACCGCTGCTTATCTTTAGTAATTAACAAGTAATTATAATTAGGATTAATTATTTGATGTTCATGTATGTTTATAGGATTAGGAATAGGTAATGGATGAATAGCATAGAAATTATATACATAAGAATCAATTAAAGGAATGTGTATAATAAAAATTAAATTTGTTGTATGGTAAATGACATCCAGAGTACACAGTTCTAATAACATATGTCCAAATTGAGGTGCTAAAGTTACAGGAAATTTGCGTTGGTCAGGTAAATATGAAACAATTTTGGATAGTTCGGCAATGAATGCTCTTGGGCTAATAATAATAGGGGATAAAATATGTTGTTTGGCAAAAAGAATCGAATTAAGAATATCATCGATTTGATTATCGAGTGTTTCGGTTACGAAACCAAGTTGATTAATGACATCAGCAATTCTAATGGTAGCTAGAAGGTGTTGGTTGGCAAGTTTTTGTTGTTTTGCAAGAGTTTCAATTTGATCAATATTTTCATTAAATTTTGCAGTTAAGTTCTGCAGATCGTTCATAGTATCATTATAAACAGAAATGGTGTTGCTTACAATCTGAGTTTGTGGATGATATGCAGAGGAATTCGTTTTATGAATTTTGAGTAATTTATTTAACTTTGTGAAAGATTCTGACATAAATTCAGAGCCTTGATCCGTCAGAATAGATAAGGGAGTTCCGTATAAACTAATAAATTTAATAAATTCTTTTGCAACAATATCAGCAGTATGTTGAGGTATTGGTACGGCATATAAAAATTTAGTCAAGTCGTCTTGTATAGTAAGAATAAATTTATTACCATTTTCGGTCAAAGGTAAGGGACCAACAATGT
The DNA here is from genome assembly GCA_014611495.1 of Limonius californicus. NCBI lineage: Eukaryota > Metazoa > Arthropoda > Insecta > Coleoptera > Elateridae > Limonius > Limonius californicus. Next base: position 18,874 of record JABXWE010001934.1, read on the forward strand.
CTAGGGCTATCCTCTCAAAAGGCTGATCGCTAGTTGTAGTAATAGTCATTGGAAGTTTAGTTGGGTTACGATTAATTTTGGATTTTTGACATGATTCACATTTTGAAACATAATCTCGAACATCTTTGTACATGTTTAGCCAACTATATTTTGATTTAATTCTAGAATACGTTCTGTGAAATCCGGGGTGTCCTGCAAAAGGAGAATCATGATTTTCATTTAATATTCTAGGAATGTCTTCAGGTAAAACAGTAGTAATTTTATTTAAGTAAATAGAAATTTTGGTCGTCTCGGGCATTAGGAATCTAAGTAAATCTATCAAATAATTCAATTTAAGGTTAGTAAATTCGTCGGAAGGATTTAAAATATCAAGTTTCTTGATTTTATTTTGTTGACAATAAAGAGAAATTGGAATTAGGCATTTAAATAATGTTTGATAAGACACTTTGTCAAAATGTTTACTTTTGTGAAAGGATAGTAAATAGTCAGCTGATATGCGTTCACACTCACTCAGTGCTGCACAATTTGAAGGCTGCAAGTTATTATTTTGTAAGATAGAAGTTGTAAATAACGTCTCTTCGTTATCTAGCGAGTGAAATAACAGTTTTAAATTTGGAGAGTGAATAATAGAAGTGTCATAAATCTCAATTAGAGTAGAAGGCAGTTGATTACAATTTTTAGCTTTCAGAAAATCGTTGAATGTTACATCAGAGGAAATAGCAAAAATTGGAGGAATTCTGGATAATGCGTCGGCATTTGAATTAATTTTTCCGGGCTTATAAATTATTTCGTATGTATATTCTTCTAGTAATAACCTCCAGCGAGCCAATTTAGAACTGGGGTCTCGACAATTTTTGAGATAAATTAGGGGTCGGTGGTCTGTGACGATTTTAAAATTATTCCCATAGAGATATACACGGAAATGTTTGATCGACCAAATAATTGCTAATAGTTCCTTCTCGGTGGTGCTATAATTTTGTTCACATTTGTTAAGGGTGCGCGATGCGTATGCTATAGGCAAATCTTGTCCTATGTCGCCTTGCGATAACACAGAACCTATTGCAAAATTACTAGCATCGGTGGTAAGAATAAAAGGTTTTGAAAAATTTGGAAATTGTAATATTAGGTCTTGCGATAAAATTGTTTTTAACTGTTCGAAAGATTTTTGTTGATCATTTTGCCATAAAAATTTATTATTTTTGTGAAGTAATATAGTAAGTGGTTTTGTAATTTTAGAAAAATCTTTAATAAATTTCCTGTAATATCCAGCTAAACCAAGAAAAGATTTTACCTGGGTTGGAGAATTTGGAATCGGATATTCACTAATTGTTTTAATTTTATCCGGATTTGGTTTAACTCCATGATCCGTGATAATGTGACCTAAATAGGAAACTTCTTTGTGCAAGAATTCACATTTATCAGGCTGTAATTTAAGATTGTTGGTTCGCAATCTTTCTAAAATTTCAGAGAGTTTAGAATGATGATCTTGTAGCGAATGAGCATAAATAACAATGTCATCAAGGTATACAAAGCATTTGGTACCTTGTATTCCGGTTAAAACGTTATTCATCAAACGTTGGAAAGTTGCTGGTGCATTTTTTAATCCGAATGGCATCCTAGTGTATTCAAAATGACCAGTAGGGGTAGAGAAAGCAGTTTTAGAGATATCTTCGGGAGCTAAAGGTATTTGATGAAATCCACTGGCAAGGTCTAAGGTAGTAAAATAAGATGCATGTCCTATTTGTGAAAGAATGTCTTCTATATTTGGAAGCGGAAAAGCATCTCCAATTGTAATGTCGTTGAGTTTGCGATAATCGATTACAATTCTCCATTTCTTTTTACCACTAGCATCGACCTTTTTTGGCACAACCCAAAGCGGAGAAGACCAAGGAGAATTAGAAGGACGAATAATATTGTTTTCTAACATTTTATTTATTTGAACATTGACTTCTTGTTTATGAACTTCAGGGTAACGATAAATTTTAGAATTTATAGGAGAATTAGAAGTAGTAATAATTTTATGATTAGTAGCATTCGTTTGAGATAAAGAATCTCCAGGAAGGTAGAAAACATCATGAAAATTGGAACATAAAGTCAACAAAGATTCTTTTTCTTCGACATTTAGATGATTTGTGCGGATATTTTGTTTTAAAAGTTCAATTCGCTTGGAGAAATTAGAAGATTCGTTGTAATAAAAGGAATTATAACAATCTGGTAATAAATTAGTAGATTTAGAAAAATTAGAATAAAGAATTTGGGAATTTACTTCAATGGGTAATAATCGTACTGAAGTAACAGTGTATGTGTAATCACGTTGCGTCGTATTTGCTATAGAAGCTAAACACAAATTATTAGAAAGAACTTTAGTGATCGCACGAGAAAGAAACACTCCAGGGATCGAGTTTACCTGAGGTAGTAATCCTTCTTTAATTTCAGGATTTAAGACGTGCATTGGTACAATTACTTCTGTACGTGCACATATTTTATAAGAGTTAGTTATGTGAGAATTTAAGGGTATGGAAATATTGTGTAAATGTAGTGTTTTCATTTTAAAGATAGTAGCTTCGTGAGCTGATAAGAAGTCACTGCCGATAATACCATCATAAGGAATGTTAGTGTTATCGTTAATTAAATAAAATTTCGTAGAAATGGTAATGTATTGGATTTGAAGAGGAAGAATAATTGAACCTAATGTCGTAATTGTATTTAGAGAAATACCTTTCAAAGTCACTTGCTCATTAAAATTAATATTCGAACGCGAATTTAGTTTAGAGAGCTTTAATATGGAAATGGTAGCTCCTGTGTCGAGTAAAAATGTGAATTGCTTGTTTTTATTGAAATTGTCAATAGTTTTCAAAGAAATAGTAAGATTTTTGTTGGAACTAGAAATTGTGAATACATTTGATAAATTTAAGCCATGATCAACGTTACGTCCTCCTCTGCACTGGCTTCTGCAGGGAGATTTGTCGAGTTTAAAGAATTTATCTGTGGAATTTGGTTTCTACGAGATTCGTTAAACTTGCGTTTCCTACACTCACTGATGTGGTGACCTTTGAACTTGCAGTAAGCACATATCTTGACGTTATAATTAGGAAATGAGTTCGGATTTGGGGAATTCACTTGTAATTGTTGTTGTTGTGGTTTAGAATTAACAAACTGGGAATTCAAAGGTTGCACTTGCATAACTTTACCAAATTTGTTTTTCACATAACATTTGTCTGTGTCATGCGTATTTGTTTTACAAAAGCTACAATAACGTTTCTCGAATAAATTAGATTTAAGTGGTTGTTTTCCATGGGCATTTGGATTTGAATTCATCATTCTAAGTGATGATTCCTCAGATACAGCAATAGTGATTGCTTCATTAAGGGTGGAAAATTTAGTACCACGAAGTCTGTCTGAAATTTTTGGTTGCGTAAAATGAGTAAATCTCGAAATGGCAATTTCGTTCATTAGATGTAGTTGTCCGTCGAGTAAGTTGTCCGGGGAATCTTGGGTAATAGAGGAAGTCAATCGTTTTAATAAATTTTCTGTTCTTTGAATAAATAACGAAAGAGCTTCATTAGATTTTTGTTGTAAACTTGTCAGTTCACACAATAATTGAGTTCGATGTTTTTTGTCTTGATAGTGAACTATAAGGAAATCGCGTAAATCTTTCCAGTTCGAAAATTTACGATTAGTGACTAGGGCTCCAGCTTTGCCAGAAATTTGATTTAAAACATATTTTAGTAAAACTTGTCTCTGATCGGGAGAAGCAATTGAAAATGCGGAACTTACTTTAGTATTGAACGACGGTAAATCTTCTCGATTACCATCGAACGTGGGGATAAATTTAAATAATTCAGACATTGATAATGTAATTAGAGCAGAACCACTTGGCATTGTTTCTTGGGAATTATGTATGTCGGAATTGGTATTGGTACTTGGATCAGGCATGTCGAATTACTTAGAAAACAGCGATAATATTGAAAAATGAATACTCACAGTAGCACAATTTTCATGGTGTTGCAACGCCTCGGATGGACTTTCTCGTTCACTGTTGTGGAAGGAAAGTAGTCGAACAGGTTGAAATTGGGATGATCCAACGTTTTGCAGTTGTAAAATCTTCACCTATTGCTTCAGAGTTGTCGAATTTTTCTCCACTTCAGCTTTGACGTAAAAAGACTCGGTTGATCCAATGTTTTTCGATTGTCGATCGCTGCCGAATTCTTCCGTCTTGAATATCGCACTTCTGACACCAATAAATTTCTCTCTTGTTATGGATTAAAAGCACAACAAGGGAAAAATAAAATACTTGTAGAATTTCGTAGTTTATAATTATAATTAAAATAGAATAATAAAATAGTAGCAGTAGCAGTACAACGTTGTTGAAAATGTGGTAGGAACAAATCTCTCTCTCTAATGCAATAAATTTGACAGGCTATTTATACTAATTCATCAGTGCACATTGAACAGTCTTGTGATCTATGATTGTTTATCTTCAGTTATCTTCAGTTAGTTCGGAAACTTTAGTTTCTGATAAAATGTCTAATGATTAATGTATTATTAGAAGTAACAACAATGGAATAATTTGTGGGTATATAATATGTAACACTGCCACGTGTTTCTCCACAGCGCTAAGGCAGAGAATATACATCATTACCAAAGATTTATCGACTTTTAGAGTACCTTTTTTGAGTATTATGTATTAAATACAAAAATTATCAAAATAAATTGTTTTCGTTTTTGTTTTGGCGAAGTTCTAAATTAATTCATCTACATCCATGGTAGATGGAATTTCATGCTCTCTGGATACTATGGCTAGATAACCGTCTTTATCAGTTCTAATTTTGAAATACTCCCAAATTTTCACCGAAGCCTATATTTAAAAATCATATATTGTTTCGAAAATATTACACTAGTAAAATTTTATACTTAATTTTTTAAATAACTCGCTGACGATATAAATGTGAAATTGGTTGTGACGGAATAAATAAGCGGAAAAACACAACCAAAAATATATTTTGATTATATTATTTGTTGAAAACATTGTTTAACAGTACCCACTTTTATTGTTCAAGTATATTGTTGTCTCAACTTATGAATAACTTTTCAGAATCAGCATGAATGCATCGCAAATTCTATAGCATATACACATAATAGTACAACGATGTGGATAATAATTAGTAGGCTCAGTTTAAACTTTAACTTTTTATAATCTATTTCCCGCTTTCTGTAACGTTGGTTTTTAAACCCGCCTCATGAAGCGCCTGAAATTTATGTAAACCATCTGTTGCAAGACAGGGTTTTAGGAACATCTTCTCTTTTGTTGGATATTAGTACCGTACCATACAATAAAATCTTTGTTGGCCAGATACTTGCTATGAATACTGAACCATTCAATTATGCTATACCAATAGCTTTAGCAATAATTGAATAAGATATTAAATTCTTATATTTTGATACTGGACTGTATTTTTATGTAAATGTAAAATCACGCTTGTGAAAATAGCTAGCCTAATTTTCTGTAAATAACTCGTTAACCAATTGAACTTTGAACTTGGTTCAAGGTCAAAATATTTAAAAAACAAATTGGAAAATCCGAAATTGTTGCGCCAATTTCACGCTTGCGGCACTAATTATCCTAATTTTTTGTTAATAACTTGGTTACAAAATAAAACTTCTACTTGTTTTTAACGGCACAAATGAGCGCAAATAGGGCGCAAAATATCCACAGACAAAATAATATCAAAAATCCGTAATAGTTTCGCCAGCGTGAAGTTGGCGAAAGATTTTGTTTTTTCATTACAGCTTGGTAAAGAATGAAAATTTAAAATTTTAACGGCTCAAATAGGACGCAAATATTGACAGAAAAAAAATTCAGAAATCTACAATTGCTTCGCCAGCGTGAACTTAGCGAAACATTCAGTTTTTTTTAATAACTCGGAAACGATTTAATACACGACATATATTTTTTTAGGGCGCAAATTGGGCGCAAATTGGGCGCAAATTGGGCTCAAAATATTTACACCTATTTTAGAATTTGCGCCCAATGTTGTTTCGCCAACTTCACGGACCTCAAAAAGTACGTTCTGGACGTCACTGGTTATCACAACGAAGAACAGAGGGACTCGAGTTGGACGGTATTACGACAGGCTGTGCAACAAGGAATTCTTCCAGATAAACAAGGCAGAAATTGTTTTAAATCAGCCAAAACGATATACAGTTCTTGTTAAAACGGCGAGTCGTAAAGAGAACGGAAAAGGAGGAATGGGGTTGATTTTTTCCGTTTAAAACAAAACGAGAAACCGCACGGTATTCTCCACTAAATTATTGATTCGCATGTGTGCATCATCCGACTTAGGTCGAATTTAAATTACGGGAAAACGGTAGAACTTTAATTACAGGAACAATTATCAACCCCAATTCTATCTTAAACTGGTGATAAAAACGTCTGGACGCTTTGAATACTGACTCTTTGTTTTGGGAAGCTTCTAACAAGTCAGCCTCGCAGTTGTAAAAAAATCACGACACGTATACTAAATTGCATATACTTATGTACGTATGTAATAGCATAAAAAGATGAATTTAACGATTCTTCAAATTTGAACGAAAATTAGACAAATATCACAACTTATCTTTATTTCTACACCAGTGCATAAATCTGTGCTACCATTTGGATCAAAAATGGATAAGAAAAAAATGAAATAAAATTGTAAAACAAATATCAATAATTGGCTATCTCAGATCAGATGGTAGTTAAACTTCTTTGATCTTTATGGGCGGAAATTTGAAGGCCATTGCCAAAACCAGGTATAACTAAATTCAACCAAAATATTTCTCTGAAAGTGTGGTGCTCTTAAAGATTTGTATATGAAGAACAAGATTCTCTCTTAAGATTGTCAAACTAGCGAGGTATTCTACCTAGTAAATCTTCTCTAGAGTAGCAGCGTTTACAGCTCCTGTAGTTCGCAGCTCATATTAAGCTGTAGGTTATCTATATCTGCGGCGCCTTAAAATGCGGAACGCAGGCGAAGGCTAGAAGAAGAGGATTATTAAAATATGAAAATACACTTACAGCACAAATTTTCTGGGTATATTTTCATTAACAGCACGTTTGTTTACATTTGTCTAAATATCTCCAAACGAGTGGCATTGATCTATTGAACGTTTGACCCAAGAAATTCCAAAATGATGGAAGGAAATCCAACAAATATCAAGGAACATCCGTTTTGCAAAATACTTACAATTAACTATTGTAAACAGTTCCTTGGACAGATTGTTAAAAAGATATTTATTCCGAAACATGAAAAAGGAAGTGACCAACACCACCAAGAACACATCTATGGAAGAGAACCCGAAATGAATTTGTTACCTTGTGTACCAGTAATTCTTAGACTATGTAGATTTTTACAAGCATACAAATCCGGAATTGCACCGATACTGTTTGTGAATGTCATTGACAATCACACATATACGCTAACGCAACAAATATTCTAAAATAAAAAAGAACACCAACCGGTTCCTACATGTGTAGCTCCAATCATCTGCTCCAGAAAATTACTGACATCACCACCACCAACCGAGGTATTCATCCACGATTGAATACTGTCCATGAAAGACACCGCTAGTTTGATGAAGATCGTAAGAACCGAAGAAACAGGTCCCCTTGTACTTCTTTCTCCGCTATGGCGTAGACCTCCTACTTCTTTTTCTTCCCATTTCCGATTGACAAATTTATTCAGGCATTCTTTCAGAGCTTATCCATCTTGCTATTCCCATAACGTCCACATCATCATATAACTAGCAGATTTCTTGATTCGACCGCCCTATTTCACTATCATGACGCAACTTTTTTACTATTGCTGTCTGTACTCATGACGCAACTTTTTTACTATTGCTGTCTGTACTGTCCCCAGACGTATAAAAGCTTCCAGATCTTCAAACTGATATTCTATATTCTACTTTACTTTGGCACCAATATCTGGTAGGTTGGTGAAGTTGGCCATTTTACACCATATCATCATTAACTTGTAAGTTTTTCTGCACAGTCAACACAGTCCTGTTCAGGAAGTTTTTAAGATATAGTATTTCAAGTGTTTAATTTCGGGTTTTACGTTTCTAAGCTCTATATTGAATAACATTTCCAAGAGTGTATCGCCTTGCCTTAAATAGTCCACGAACACTAGGAACTTCTTGGATACCAGTTGGTAGGAAAATCTGCTGTTTTAACATGGTTGCAAGCTATTTCTTCTAATTATTTATCATTCGTCTGATGCTTATTGGGTAATTCTTCCATTCTTTTGTCCATCTTTCCATGACTTCACTTTGTCTCATACCGCATGTTTATCTGTCTAGAATTATGTACGCATCGGGGATATGCCTTTTATTTTTTAATACCTTGAAAAATTTTACTAATTTCTATATTCAAACGCTTCTCTTCTGCTTGCTAATGTTTAAATTTTAATGTCTTGAGCTCTCAATTTGATGTTTCCTTTTTTATTTCTATATTATATTGCACATCTTCTTAGAGTTGCATGTTTTTACTTATTTTCCACTGTTGATTCTCCTAAAATACTTTTACTTTGCTACTTTGTAATCTACGTCTTTGCTATATTTTAGTGGTTGGTATTTCTGTTCCTCGATCTATGGTTTGGCGATCTTGCCCACAACGTTTTGTTCAGTACTTCTCCTTATCTTTCATAAATGTGGCTCTCTTAGAATTCCATATTGTTAGCCGTAGATCCACATGGAGACGGAATCGTACGAAATTTCTTGACTAACTTAAGTACGCCAACATACAGATGAAGTATTGTATATAAACTATGGTCAGTAGTAGAAGTATACAAATTTCTATCACTGTTGGCGTCCTTATCATAGAAAAACTAAATAGTACATTAAGTAGCAATCAACCTAAGTTGTGGCTAAGATATGTGAGTTGACCACATGAACCTCATAACCTACAAAATGACCTAGACCTCCTGAACATTATGGTAGCAAAATACTGACCTTACCATTATCCCTACAACAAGTACCTTAGATCGATTGGTACACTAGGATATAAGATCAAGGCAAAAAACATAGGTAAATTGCCACCATTTCGCATTACCATCAACATTTTCTTTTTCTTCTACTTCTTCTTCCTAATATAGATTTACACCTGCTCTTTTCCAAATGCTTCAACATAAAACACAAATTTTAAAACGCACTCAGATCACACCATACTAATGTATTTGGAACAGGTTCCGAGAAAGAATGGCAGACCAAGAAAACGATCCAGAAAATTATATTATAAAATTACCACAAACAAAATATGTTTATCTGCAATTCTTGTGTTCCATATATCAAGAGAATTACGAACAGCATTTCCAATACACTAAATAAACATGGAACCAGAAGTTGAATCTCTAAAGTAAACAGCATTGGAGTTAGAGGATTGGAATTACTTGCATCTAACACAACAATCCTTTTAATATATCGTGTAGTTTCATAGCTTTAGAATTGAAACATATCGGTTTCTTTGAGGATGTTTCGCAAGTGATCACAAATAACATATAATTCCTTAGCACTTCTTGAAGGGCATAAAGTAGCACACATTTCGTATAATTTTGCTGTTTCTCTATGCTCTATCTCTGCAAGATTCCCATGCACATCAACTTATTTTGAACACCCTGCAGAATGTAGATTGTAGAAAAACGTAACATATCTATCTAAAGTAAATGGCTAAAAGATAACTATCGCCCTTCTAGAAACGCTGTAACATTTCGTAATTTTGTAGCCGTATAATTTTCTAATTAAATACCTTTCAAACAATTAGTTATATTGATAACCTATCAAACAGAATTAGTAACTTTACATCATTTTCCCTTACAGATTGTGATGAATTGCTTCACTTAAAACAACAATTTAACCACCATGCATCACATCTCTCCGTGGCATTACTACAACACAGCTGCAGGTACGCAAAACGTTAAGCTGCTAGAATATTATGGTGGAGATCCGCGAGATGATTTAGAAAATTTGGATAAAACTGCAGCTTCGGCCCCTAGCGTTTCAACAGAAACCATCAAGAACCTTATGTTAAAATCCGAACAGCCAGAAAAACTCAATAAAAACATTTTGGAACCATTCAAAGCCCTGGAACATTTATATATATTATGTGACTGTGACGACCTTCCTAATGATTTACTGGAAGATTTCAGTGCGTTAGTGGGACTTTATATTCGTTACGATAAGAATTTAAAAGGCATAAAAGCGGGAATATTCGAAAAAGTCAAATCATTAACCAAACTTATTATTAATCACTCCAATATTAGTCAGCTAGAACCTGGAGCGTTTAAAGGGTTAATTGCACTGGAAGAACTAGACTTACAGGAGAACAATATTACCATTATACAACCTGGAGTGTTTAATGACGCTTCAAAACTACAAAAACTAACTTTGTCAAGAAATAAAATCAAATCGCTGCCAAATCAAGTTTTCGACGGCCTCTCTGGTTTAAATCGACTTGACCTTAGCCACAATCATTTGGAAGAGTGGAACGAGGAAGCCTTTCTTGACAAAAATAGCCTCTCGTATTTAAAGTTAAGCAATAATAGAATCTCGGATTTAAAACCTGACGGTTTTAAAAACCTCGCCTTGCTGTTCCAGTTAAATTTAGATGGAAATAGAATGGAAAGTTTAAAAGTTGATACTTTTAGAAATTTGGAAAAATTGGATTACTTAGCAATCAATAATAATAAAATTAATAGTATAGAAGTTGGAGCTTTAGATCATTTAAAATCATTACGCGTTTTGTTGTTACATTATAACCAAATCACAGCTTTAAGTAAAGACACATTTAGAAATTTAGATTGTGTGCAAATCCTACAGATTGAACACAACAAAATTGAAGAACTTCCTCTTGATGCTTTCGAAAATTTATCGTCCTTGCACAATCTTTCGATGCAATCTAGCAACATAAAAAATATATCAAACAACTCGAAGGCAGGCTCGAAAAGTTTATTACATTTGCATCTGGAAGAAAACCAACTCTCTCACTTGCACCCAGAAATATTTACAGGATTTTCTTCTCTGACTAACCTCGATCTGAACGAAGCAAATATCGAACACCTGGAAAAGGGTTGGTGTGTGGGCCTTGAATTCTTGAAACATCTCAATTTAAACGGAAATAAACTAAAACAACTACATTCAGCTACATTTGAAACGCTGAACTCTTTAAAAACTTTAAATTTAAGCGGAAATCTAATTGAAACTATCGAAAAGGGAGCTTTTTCCAACTTGAATGGTTTAAATAGTTTAAATTTATGCGATAATAAAGTAAAAGCAATACAAGCCGAGATGTTTGAGAATCTTGATTCTTTGCGAGCCTTAGCATTTGGTAACAACGACATCACAAAGTTAGAAGAAAATTCTTTGGGAAAACTGGACAACCTAATCTATTTTGATGCTTCAGAAAACCTTTTAGAGCACGTTGATGCAAACACCTTCGCTGGAACAAAAAATTTAAGTACTTTAGACTTGGGTTACAATGGGCTAAAGACTTTAATATGTTTAACCAACCTAACCGAACTTGGAAAATTAATTTTAAGTTATAACTACCTGCAAGAAATTGATTCAGAAGTTATTGTGCACTTGAAAAATCTCAAGCAGCTTTACATAGACAACAACGATTTAACTCGAATAGATCCTGCTGTTGTTAAATCTTCAGGAATCAGAGAGTTACTGTTTGATGACGATAAGTTTCCATCTGCCGAAGTTGAGGAAATTAGGCAGATTTTGCAGACACGTAGTGTTCGGCGCCGATCAAGTGTTCGGATAGAACCCAAGATTAAAAGTAGAAAAATAATTCTGTAGAAATTGCTTGGTCATTTTTCAGTAAATTGTAATGTGAGCTTTATGAACTAAATTCTTTAGAAACTGTATTTATTGTTAGTAAACATTTTGTAGCTTTTATGTGAATAAACGTAGAGAACTAACGTCGATATTATTTCACCTATCACAAAACAGATATTCAGCTACAGTCTCAGTAATGTACGTTAATTATCTCGGTATCTAATATTCTCTTTCAGAATTGCCATTAAATTAACATACATATGTTTATTATATATTTATGTATTTATTATATATACACTGCTAATTAAAAAAGCCCGAACACCATATATGTGTTCACGTATCAGAAGATTATTCTTTCCTTTCTTGTTTTCTGTCAAGAAGGTATTGTGTTGTAGATTTCAATTTCAGCAATTTTGTCACAAAATGAGATTCACGGAAGTAATCAGAACGATTAAATTACATGAAGATGGAGGAAGCATTTGTTATATCGCCTGAAACATTAAATGCAGCTCTTAGCTGTCTGACGCTATAACCAAACTGGACAATATACTAGCTGGTTCTGGTCGAAATCGTGTGACTAGCAGACGGGATGATAATTTTATTAACTTATCTGTGCTTCGGGAACGTCATTTAACTATAGGCACTGTTGCTGTCGGTTACCTGAAGTAAGGGGAGTGGCGGTTTATGTAAGTACCGCTGCCAGAAGACTTAGGAAACGTGGTTTGAACGCAAAAGGACCCCCCTATTGGCCTTTTATTAACTCCTGATCATGGAGCGGCAAGATTTGCGTTAACCTCAATTGGAAAATGGACGTTTGGAGCACTGTATTATTTGCAGATGATTCCCGCTTAGTCTAAATTCATTAGATGGACGTGTGTGTGTGTGTCACAAACAAGAAGGAGGGTATGCTCAGTGTACCATGCCGCCAAAGACCCCATTTCGTGGACACTCCTTGATTATTTAGGAAGGCATATCGTTGAATGGTCGCGCAGCACCGATAGTACAGTAGAATTAATGCAGATCGGTATATAGCAGACTGTCTTGAAGATCAGGTTATCACTAATGTTTCACATACTTCATTCACGTTGGACTGGACCGCTCGAAATCCCAACCTAAATCCAATAGAGCATGTCTGGGACACGTTTGGCTGTTGTCTCACGCCCCATAGACCCTTCAAGAGCTTCAGGTTAGTCGAAAAATGGGCACAAATTCACCAAGGAGCACTTGCAAACTTAGAGCAAAGCATGCCTCTTCGAATAACAGTAGCGCTCATGGTGGCAACATTCAGTATTAAACAATTTGTTTTTCTATAATTTTGAGCTTATAATAATTCCGATTTTGTTGCTTTTTGCAATCTGATACCATTTTCTTTCATTATTTTCACTAAATGTTAAGTAAAAATTATTTATATTGTGGAATATTTATTGATAAAGTAGACAAATACATTTTAATAATCAACAGCTTTTTTGGCTACATAATGGCAAAAAAACCTAAGTGTTCGTTTTTTATTTTGATGAGCATGAGGGGACTACAACAGCAAAAATACTATTTGGGGCTCCAGATTAACAACTGCTAAAGGTGGAGAACTGGCACATTTGATCCAAAACCAAAACTACTCCTTTATTTCGATCGGCACTCCAACTTACTGACCCTCTGATCACAATAAAGTACCCGATTTCCGATCACAAAGGGAAATTGCCCATAGAATACACAACAAGTACACCAATTGGGAAGAATATCGTAAAAAAGTGGAAGAAAAAGTTAAGCTAAATATGAGTCTCAAGACCCCCAAAGAAGTAGATGACGCATCAGTAAGGCTAATTGACATACTCAAACAGGTAACTAACCAAACCACACCACAAATAGAAGCCCAAAACGAAATCAGTAAGGTACCTATTGAAATTAAATAACTTATTTCGGCAAAAACACGGACCCGAGCACGCTGGCATTGTACTCAATCTCCCATAGATAAAAATACACTAAATCGCATACCAAAATCAGAAATTTCCGAAAGAACTCCTTTAATGACTATGTTGTAAAACTGAATAGGTATGACAATTCCATTTGAAAGCCAATCAAATCCAGAACCAAACCCAAATCCCGGATTCCTCCGATACGTAACCCTGCTCTCCCTATCGTTGAATGGGCTAAAAGTGATAAAAATAAAGCGAGTGATTTTGCCGAGTATCTTGCTGAAGTTTTCACACCTAATGACCAAGAATTAAATCAAGAGATAAGCACGCAAATTTCTAATATTCCCCATAATGTACCTCCAATCAAAGTTTTTACACCAGAAGAAGTTCACAAAGAAATTAGTCGTCTGAACACCAAGAAAGCCCTAGGTATATAGATGGGCTCACACAAACAATGTTGGGTGAACTACCTAGAAAAGGAATACTAGCACTCATGTACATTTACAACGCAATCCTTCGACTTAGTTACTGGCCCAAACAGATAAAAACTGCTGAAATCATAATGATTCCAAAGCCAGGAAAAGATCCGACGATAGTCTCATCATACCGCCCTATAAGTCTCTTACCTATTACCTATATCAAAGGTACTCGAAAGATTTTTACTATCGTGAATTAACTCAGACACACATACCGAAGATTGGGTTCCTCACCATCAATTTGGATGTAGACTATTCCACTCAACGACGCAGCAAACTCACCGCATAACTCGAGAAATAAATCAGTCATTTGAACAAAAATAATATTGCACTACGGTCTTTTTTGACGTTAGCCAGGCCTTTGATAAGGTCTGGCATGATGGGTTGCTCTATAAAATCAAAGAGTTCCTCCTTCCCAAGTACTTCAGTTTGGTAAAATCCTACCTCAGTGATAGAGAATTTACAACCAAAATAAATGGAGAGGTGTCTCAAAACTACCCAATAAAATCAGGAGTTCCACAAGGGAGCGTATTGGACTGGTCCTGTATGTACTTTATACTGCCGACATCCCAACTAGCAGAGATACTGTTACTGGAACCTTTGCGAACGATACTGTTATTCTTGTCACACAAAGGATCCCTATAGAGCTTCTCAAACATTACAAAATCACCTAGAAGAGTTACAAAACTGGCTCCATCAATGGGAGATTAAAATCAACGAAAACAAATCTCAGCACGTCACCTTTACATTGAGACATGAGCAACAGATATACACAAACAACACGGAAATACCAAGAGCTTCCTGTGCGAAATATCTAGGATTCCACTTGGACTCAAGACTTACTTGGAGAAACCACATAATCAAGAAGAGAAAGTAAATAGACCTCAAAACCAAAGAATTATATTGGTTGCTAGGCAAACACTGCAAGTTCTCCAAGTTGTGGAAAATAATCTTCTCGTGCATAGGACTATCCTCGCACCAATATGGAGGTATGGCATAGATCTGTGGGGTTGTGCTAGTAAATCCAGTGTAGATATGATACAAAGTTGTCAGCCTAAAATACTTCGAATGCTGGCCAATGCACCGTGGTACATGACTAATCAAACGTTACACGAAGATCTAAGAGTACCATATGTCAAAGATGTTGTACTAGCTAGCGGTATAAAGCACCACAATAGAATCGCAAACCATACGAATCCTGTACTCCAACCACTACTTGAAGTACCTATGTCCTATGGGAAGAATATTAAAGAAGAACTGGTCAGCAGCACCACGAGGTGCTTGAATACCCTCTTATTGGAATGGGGTCTGTAAATGCGATATTTAGAGTATTTTACCTCGTAAGAAAACATATTAACCTATAGACTACAATGTAATTCTGATTGCTAATAAAATAGAAAGGAAAAAAAACGAGCGGTGTATATTACTGCTTCATTGCCTATAAATCCTTATCTTAATATTAATAGATAATATTTACTACATTTTTGCTTCTTGTTTATATAAACAGAAAATTAAGAAACACGTTTAAAAATTTATTTTAGTAAAGTTTACTTCTTACTTCTTCTCCTTCTTCTGATTATAGGCCAATTGCCTGTTAATTATAAACAATGGAGTACGTTCTTCTTACTTGTATCTCCAAAATACCGATAAGCAAACTAGTGTTTCTTAAATTGTACGGCGGTTCTGTTAGTGAATAGGAAATACTTCAGTCATTATCTTTAAATACGGTTCGCTGCCAGTGTGGTAATGTGTTTAAAATATCCAAAAGTACATAAATTTCTGAATGAATGATAACAGAAAGTTATTTTTTTCAAGCTTATCCTAACCCACACGAAGAATAAATATTTATTACCTTTGTATATTTTAAGTTTTATTCCAGTTCATTTTTACTTTTGTAAACTGTAGTTATAAATTAAGACATTAAGCTATTGACCTTATTCTTTTGACGTACATACTACACAATAACTTTTCTATTTCTTTTTCTTCTTTTTCTTTTTGATAGGCCAATTGCCTGTTTATTCCAGTGAATTTCTCCATCTTTTGCGGGGTCGCCCTGGTTCTCTCTTCCCATTTGGTACCGCGTCTCTGGATATCTTGACTAACCTGTTGTCTCGCATTCTGGATATGTGGTTATTCCATTCTGTGCGTCTTCTGGTGGCCCAGCTGCCTATATCTTGTATGTCACATTCTTGACGTATGGTTTCGCTTCTTACATGGTCACGCAGGGTTTCTCCTGTGATTTTGCGCAGTGTTTTCATTTCGGCTGCTTCCAGTATTCGTCTTGTTTTTATCGTATCTGCCCTTGTTTCTATGGCATATGTCAAAATTGGTCGTATAACGGTTTTATATATTCTGACCTTGGAATCTGTCGTGAGATATTTATTTTGCCATATATCACCTTTCAGGCAGGCTGATATCTTGTTGGCCTTATAAGCCTGATGTGTAACTTCTCTTGTTAGATTTCGATTACCTGCTATTTCAACTCACAAGTAGTTGAATGCCATTACTTGTTCAATAATCTTGCCTTCGGCCTCTAATTTACACCGTAGTGGGTCTTTACTTATAGTTAATGTTTTTGTTTTCTTGGTGGATATTTCTAGGTCGAAATTTTTGCAGCTCTTTATAAATTGAAATAATAACCTGTGCAAGTCATTTTCATTTTCTAACGCCGCGTCGTCCGCATAACAGATTATTTTTATTTCATTATTTCCCAATGTGTACCCTTTCCTATTATCCATGTCCTTTATGATTTCATTTATTATAAGATCAAACATCAACGGGCTTAATGAATCGCCTTGCCTTATATCTTTTAATACAGTGATTTTCTCAGTTAGTTTTCCTTCTACTCTAAACTTTTTCGTAATTGTCGATATATACATATATTCTTTATTAATGAAACCAGGCCATTTGGAATGTTATTATTTTCAAGTATTTGTAAAATATACTTTAGCTGAATATTGTCAAAAGCTTTCTGAATATCAACGAAACAGAAGTATGCAGGTTTATTAAATTCTATTGCTTTTTCGGAAATTTGTCTTACAACAAAGATGGCGTCAACGCAGAATCGCCCAAGTCTCGTCTCGTAATATTATAAGCTCGGATATCTTCTGCGCTATGAGCTTAGTTGTTAGTTTGAGGGCTGTGCTGAGTAGATTAATTCCGCGGTAATTTTCAGGTTCCTGTTTTTCTCCTTTCTTAAATATTGGTATAACAATATTAGTTTTCCATTCCTCAGGTATACATGAAGTAGTAAAGATTTGTTGTATTAACTGCGTCAGCTGTTCAGTCAGGTTATTTCCCCCATACTTCAACATTTCGTATGTTAGACCTCCCCAGGCGATTTTCTATTGTTTAACATTCTTATCGAGTGGATAATTTCATCTTCGCTCACTTCAACAACGATTCTTACTGGTTGTTGTTCTTCCTCTATTTCGTCCCCATCTGTTGCATATAATTTTTGGAAGTGCTTGACCCAGGTTTCCTCATCTATTTTTGTGGTCTGTACATATTCTTTGACTTCTTTTCGTTGGTTGCGGATCATTTTCCAGATTAGTTTCTGCTGCCCGTAGAAGTCTTTCTGCATTCTGCTATTATATGCTTCCCAGTAGTTTCTTTTTATTTGTCTAATACGTGAATTGGTTTCATTTCTTACAAGTTGGTATTTTTGGTAGTCTTCGGCAGTGTTTGTATTTTTCTATGTGAGGTAAGCCTTCCTTTTTATTTCTGATATCTGCTTCACTTCATAGCAGAACCAGGGAGTCTTATATTTAGATTGTTGGTTAACATTAATTTTCCTCGTACCTAATGCTTCTCTTGCTGCAGCGGTGATATTCGTTTTTATCTTTCCCCAGCTTGAGTTTACATCATCATTATCGCATATACTGTTATTGTTAATATACTGTTGCAGTCTTCTTTTATATAAGTATTATATGCTGTCATCCTCTAGCACCTCTTTGTTTAATCTTTCTTGATACAGGGGTTCTTTTTTCTTATATTTGGGTATCCTCATGCGAAGTTTGCACAGGAGCAAGCTGTGGTCACTACCGATGTCTGCCGAGTTCAAAGTTCGTACATCCAAAATTTGCGTTGGGTGGATCTTGTTGTTTGATATAATATAGTCAATCATAGATTGTTGACCTCTTGTGTTCTGGAAATTATATTTATATTGTAACTTGTGATCGAAATAGGTATTGTTAACTTTGAGGTTATTTTATATGCACAGTTGAACGAGCATGTCCCCGTTGTCATTACAGATGTTTTCGTTGAATCTTTGCTTTACTCCTGGGATAATGTGGTTACAAATCCTTGCATTGAAGTCCCCTAATATTAGCACTGGACATTGTTGTGGAATTATGTTGATGTTATCTTCCAGTGTTTCATAAAAACTTTCTCTAACTTCTCTCGGTTTACTCTCGTCTGGGGCATATATGCTAAGTATATATAATTTAGTGTTCTGCATTTTGAGCGTGACACACAATATTCTGTCTGATATAAACTTAAACTCGTTGATAGAATTTTCATAATTTTTGTGAATTAAAAGACCTGCTCCTTCTTTGTTCTTTCTTTACTCCGCTATAAATTAGAACATAGCTTTGGTATGGCACTATACCGTTGCCCTTCCTTTTAGTTTCCGAGATTGCGCAAAAGTCTATCATATTCCTTTCCAATTCCATAATCACTTCCTGGTCTTTTCGGTTCCATGCTCTTGCATCCCAACTTCCTAGTCTTCTTTTCTTTTCTATTTATTTCGCATTATTCCATGTTCAAGGGAGTAGACGTTAGACCAATACGCCAAACACTGTAGAAGCTGTAGTGCAAATAACACGAAGTCAGGCCAATAACTAGAATAGAGTTAATTAGGTTAAAATAATACTATGTCAACTGTTATTTAGATTCACCGAAACGTGTTAGTTTCATTATATGAAATATTCGCATTCTAAATATATTCGAAAGCATATTCATAACAAAGTTCTAAGATAATACAACAACAATTAATTACACATAGATTGTAAGATTATCGGAGTAATTACATGTTTGACTTTTTAGAAAAAAAAAATAAATGTGTTGTTACAGCAACGAAACCATTTGCTCCTTGGTTCATATTAAAGCAGAAGTATATTCTAATGTTATCTTTAATGCGAGAATTATATTATGAAACAGGTATACATACTTGGGAAAATAGATAATGTAGACAATGGAGTCATTGACCTCATTTTAAATTCATCGCGTATCATTAAAATCATTTTATGACGCAAACATGTGACGTCATAGTCCTACGACCACATAATCTTTAGTTCTTGATTGCATGTCCTGGTATTGTTAAACGAAAGACATGCTTTTAAATGCGTATTTGAAAGACAATGTTCGCATCTACTTAAAGTGTTAGTTATAAAACCACAACTGAACATAAGAACGAGAAACTCAGGGTCGCCAACAAAACAACCATAATAATTATTTTGAACCGAGGAATTTAGAATTATGGAACTGCATTAGCTCTTCATCGAAAAAATATAGGGATATTCAAAAGAAAGTTACAGTTTCAAGTTGCTGTAACTTCTAGAAACTTCAACGGATAAACTAATGAAAACAACATTTGCATTCGTAAAGCACTGGGGTTAGTTGAAATTTGTTTAAATGTTGAATATGTCCACCATTTTGTTCTTCGACAAACAACAATTCTGTCTTTATGTTCTGAACTGGATTTCCCAGTAGATCTAGGTGAATTTGTCGTGAATATGAATTTTTCAAATCTTCGATGGTCGTAGGAGTATTTAGAAAAGCTCGTTTCTTTATGTACCCTGTTATGTTCGTTTGATTTTGCCACTTCATCTGAATTAAGGTTTTCTTTTAATTGCCGCTCTGTAGCCGATTACTATATTACTATTTTCCAAATACAGTTGGTGTGGACTTTTTTGTTGTTACCATGCAAAATCGCCGATTAATATTTTGTCTACGCACTTGACCTGCCCTCGAAGGCAGTTCTGCGTGTTAAATTGTTGTAGAATTATTGCACCATATTTCGCAATATGATGAAATCCTCCAGCTGCTGGATACTTTGGTTAGTTTTTCTCTGGAATCGACTTAACATCTTCGTTCCGCCCGGTGCTTGCGATAAGCACCGTAATCATGTACTGCAGGGGCGGGGGGTTTTCGATAAGTGTCCATCACGTGAATTTTCGTATCGCTGTTTTCACCGTGGGGTGAAGAGGACCATCGACAAGTGTCGGATTTAAAGAAACAGGCTGGATGTTAACCCTTGGAAGGCAGTTCATTACATATTTACCAATGGCCTTTGATGGATTAATATCGAACCCCTCTCCTGTCCCTCTGGATGACCCGCTGTTGCGATAAACGCATTGAAGTTTTGTCACTTAACGTTGACTCCATTCTTCAGGGGTGTGCCTGCGGATTTTTTCTGCTTCTTAAGAACACGAGAACACCCCAAATTGTGATTGCCTTTTTCTCTACTTCCTTCAACGAAAAGTAAGGTAAAAGAAATTGTTTCCGGTGTTGTGAAAGCTTTTTCCGAGTTTTATTTTCAAATTTCAATAATTGTTGAACCCTTTTTTTTTGCGACAAAACGCGACCTTCAGTCGCCAATTGTCATTTTCTCTTAGTATTCATAAATTATATTTTTTTAGAAAACTCATACGCCAGTGGCTGCGTAGATTTGTTTTAAGGAATGAAATATCGCAAGCCACTGACAGCGAGCCTTTTTCAGTTCGAACGTTCCAACAAAATCTTGTATTATTGAACCATAAATATTTTCTATGTATCCTTATAATTTTTGTATCATGTCAGTAAACTAAAAAAAGTTGAACTATATTTATCTTGAAATTTACCACATATTTTATTTTTGTGAATTTTTATCTTTGTGTGCGTGAACATATAAGTTTTACATACAGGAGGGAGGCACAATAAAGGTGAGTCCGATTCCCATAAGCTGCTGGGTTCTCGGCCTTCCACGAGAGCTAGTAATCCGCCGCGATTTGGAAGGTGACGTCTGTTAATTTTGACCTTCCCTATAAACAACTAGGAAGATTTCCCTCCCGTAAGCGATTTCCGTGAATCACTCCTACTCCTCTGAGTTTAGCCGAAGGCCTTTTCCATCGTTCCTGTTGCCGGTCGACGAAAAAGCTCATTTGGCCCGTAGCAACCCGAAGACCAATTTTAACTTGTCTTGTCAAAACCATTTTAAAGTGGAGCTATGACAGTTTTAAAAGTTTAATAGGCAAGAAAAAACTTTAAAAAGTTTTCAATAAACTAAATATATTAAAAAAACTGATCGATGCACAACTCCCATTGCTTATCGAATATAAATGTGGTTTTAGTTTGTTGCGTTGAGTTTTAAGAAGTTACGGCAACTTCAAAATAACTTTCTTTTGAGCAACTAGTATAATATCAGTAGTATTAGTTGACACAAAACTCAAATCAAATTACTGCATAATTTAATTGTAGGGCAAAAAACTGATTAGTTAGAAAAGATTATAATAAAAATCCGCTATAATTATTATAGTTATTTTGATTTCAATAACTTTACTGTATAAGACTTGAAAATAACAAGTTGTTTGTTTTTTTAAATTTATAATATGATTAAAAAGGCAAACATATAATGCCAGAGAGTGAATGTATAATAAACAACTTCTGTGGAAAGGTTTTAAAAGCAATTCTTTGCAATGACAGCTGAGAAGCAACAAGAGCTAGATAACACGAAGAAAAACAAGATAAATAATGTAAACGTAAAATTTGTTTAAGGGCTTCTACGCTGGCTAATAATAAGCTACAATTCTTTAAACTAAATGTGGACGTAATTTATTGAATTTGTATTCACTTTATTAGAAACTACCACCCTTTTAGATCATATTAGCCACAATCCCAATATCAAGAATTACCTAATTTTCTTACAATCAGAACAATGCCAAGACTCGGTTACCAATTATTTTGCCGTACATTACAGGTATTATCATTTACATTGGTCTGCCCTACAGGAACATGGAAACAAATGTAATGGTTTGTTCATGTAACAGGTTACATTTAGTTTTCAAAGGCCAGATCGGTTTAAAATCCCATTAAATTTCATATACTTTTATGTCCGAAAGCAATAAAAATATTTTATATACAAGTAAACCTGGTTAATAGTTTATATTAAATCCTTGAGACATTTAACGAAGTTTTTTAAAGATGAGCGTACCACAGCTTCAGAAATGGAATCATTGCGTGGTATTACAACGGCAGAGACGGAAAAAGCGGAGAGACGCAGCAAATGTTTTAACAATTAGTTGCACAACGTGATGCTGGCGAGTCGACAACTAATAAGGTGAGTAACCAATAGCGGCGCACAAGGTGACGATAATAATCAGTTTATAAGATTCCGTAGTTCGTAGTACAAAATAACAGTAAAACGTGGTAAATCAACCACAAACCCGCTCGAGTAAAATAAGCCGTGGACTTAGTTTATAAAAAAAAATGTTTTATTTCACAACAATTACATTTAAATGTTGGAGTACATTAAGTTACTACAAGCAGCAATAAGCATGAGTGACAATAATTAAGAACTACTGAAATGACTATAATACACACGTTATATAATGTTGTGTTATCTACAATGTAATACAATATCATTGGAGCTATAAGATAAGTGCTTTACCATAATGTCGTGAGAACTGTAAAATAAGCATCTTTAGCCTACATAACTCCTCCCGTGAAAGATATTTCAATATTTTGTGAAGAGAAAATATTTAAATGTTATTAGATGTCACTAATTCAATTGGTGCATCTATCGGTTTTGAATAAATGTATTTGACAAATCTTTCTTTGAGGGATTTATGTTTACAAACAATGTATAATATAAAGCTTAAAATTAATAAAAGAAATAAAATGGTAATTGCGATTGGGGCGATAGAAATGGGGTGGTATTCTATATTACTAATAGAATTGAGTTTATTTTGTTGTTGCTTTATTTGAATTTGGTCAGTAGTAAGTTTTCGAGTGTTTATGGGTACCAAATCTATTTTTGAAATATTTCTATGAGTAATAGAATCGATGTTTAACTTATTGATATTGGGTATTTCTAAATTCGTTAATTTCATCGAGGTGGTTTGAATATGGAATAATACTGTATTATGGTTCACAATCGCATTGCAATCTGGAGTTAAATGTAAAAGTTGAGAAGCGACTAAATCTTTTCTATATATTTGGTTAGGACACATCTAAAGTAACTTTTGAAGACGTGGTAATTAACCAGGTCGATGTATCGATCTGAGATATCTTGGTATCTGTTAAATCGAATAGGTATGGTTCGCAGGTTTGAGTGCGACTAAAAGATAATAATTGTGTTTCGCATAACTTAATATTGGGGATTTTAAAATGATTATTTTGATGACAAAAATAATTGTTTGGAGTAATTAATTTGCAAAAATTGATATCTACGGGTATACTTTCGATGGTATTAAATAGTAAAGTGTTGTGAGTTGGTACAATCATTCTGTATTGATTTTTTCTAATAAATATAGGGAATGGGATCAACTGGATTAGTTGATATTGTTCGTTTTTGGATATCAAGGGGATTTCGAATACGAAAGTTATTCTGTTTTTGATTTGGTATACTTTTGTTATCATGATCGCCTCGTACATATGCAAGTACTTATCATTGGCTGGGTAAGGCATAGTTAAAGATTTATCTGATAATTCGTTTAAATAATTTAGAATTTGATTCACATTTTTAATTAATTCGTTATTATTCAATAGGGACATGTGCATTTGTTGACCTTGGGCAAACGTTAATGCATTCTCGAGTTCAATCCAAGTATCAATAAATAGTTGTATTTGTTTGCACATGCATCCATCGAAAATCTATTTGTGCCGGTAAATCGTATAATAAATCTGAACCAATAAGGCCTACATATTCATCATGAAAGTTGAATACGTAGCATTTATGGTTGCCTTGTTCTTTAAATAAGGATTTAATAGGTATATTAGCTACTTGATTATGATGAGTTACACCGTGTGACGTGACAATTTGGAAATTTTGCGTTTCAATTGAATTGGGAAAATGTTTGTTTACAAATTTGGGTGCAATGATTGTTCTTGTACTGCCTGTATCGAGTAATAATTTGTCTCCGGTTGAAGGGATAATGATATACGGTAAATTTGATTTTAGTGTGTTAAAATTGAATGTTTCGATTAAATTTTCCGAGGCTAGTTGTGAAAATTTACGGGGTCACTTTCATCATTGATTTCTTGTTCTATATTGTTAATTTCGTCGAATGATTCGTAGTCACAGTTTTCGTGAGAAAAATCGGGTTCTTGATTGGTAGGGAAGTTATCTGGGTCTATTTCATCAGTTTCGGAGTTATGATAGAATAATCCTGCTTGATGGAAAGTTGGATTTCGATTTGATTGTTGATTGAGCTGATTACTTTGGGTATTTTGATAATATATAATTTTTGGATATAATTTTTGTAACCACGCTGTGGTGCAAATACATTTTGGTTTCTATTATCGAAAGGTCTTTGGTTGGGGAATCGAGAAGGTGGAGTATTGGGGTTTAACCTCAAAGTTGGGTTTTGATTTTTAACAAAATTATTGTTGGGGTAAAAGTTCTGTCTGGGTACAAACTGATTTTGAAAGGGTGTACCAGGTCTGGGGGAAATATTATTGAAACGAGGTGTATGCAAGTTTTGTGAGTTTGAAAACGTTGGATTATTATAGCTTGAATTTTGCTTGTGATTGGGAACATTAGTACTAATTCGGTGTGAATTTTGTGAATATATTATATCTAATTCATCGCGAACAATGCCAATTGCTTGTTCCAAGCTGTTGGGGTTTCTACTTCTTAATAAGGTTCCAAAAGGTTCATTTAAGCCACTGAGGTATGCCCTTAGTGCTAGACTTTTTGCGTTTAATAATTTGTAAGCTTTAATATCGTTGTGTTCAGTTCCAAGTGATATTTTAGAATTGAACGTTGCCAAAAGGGTTCGAATTCTATTATAAAATTCGATAGGACCTTCTCTTGAATTTTGTTTAGTTTTAGCTAAATCAATAGTTAAATTTAGTTCTGACCGTTGGTCGCCAAAATTGGTAACAAGGGTTGCTTTTAATTCTGCCCAGGTATTAAAGTTATAACCCGTTATTACTTCGAGTGCATTGCCTCTTAATTTATTACGCATGGACGAAAGTAATAATTTATTAACATAGGCATCGGGTTGTGTTGGGACCAAAAATTGGTCTAAAATTATTTCTGCTGATCTAATAAATTCTGATAGAGTGCTGGGATTACCATCGTACGTTGGTATTTCGGTAATCATGGACATATGAAATCCAGGTGGGAAAATATTTGCCATTTCTGGTTGAATATTAAATTCCAGGGGTTGATTTTCGGGTACAATTCTGTCGTTTAATAAAAGTATTGGTGGTCTGAGTATGTTTTCTCGATTACTCATCAATAGTTAGTTTTCTTTGAGTTCTTTCACAAATATTTTTATTTTCGTTTAGCAAGGTAGTAATTAATATTATTATTAGTAAACAATCCTAACAGGGTTCCTACACATAGATACTGAGTAGCAAAGCTTTTTATAAAACCTAATGGTTTCGCTTTAGGTCTTGCTTACCAGTATCTACTTGAACTTAAAAATTACTTAAAATTACGTTGGTATATTATAAATTTTATTATAAATTGGTTTTAAAACACTTTTCACTTTAGTAATTAAAAGAAAATCTTACTTCATCCTTAACTGGTCGGATCAGAAGTGTAGAGAATCGAACCTTCAGTTGATTGATCTCTGGGTTGATCTCGATGATCAGATGGTCTGCGATAGACCAAATTGTCTCCAATAGACTGGGTTGTCTGGAACCAGCGTTGCTTCACCTGTGGCGATGCGAGTCCTCAGGCTTCAGCTTGTGATGGTTACCGGACGTTTGAAGGGCTTCAGGAACAGTTGTTGGTACTACTTAATTAAGTGTTAATACACAAAAAAAGGAGCAAAAAATGTTGTAATGCCCTTTTTTTTAAGTATCCGTAAGACTGCGCCAGTAAAATAAGCCGTGGACTTAATTTACAAAAAAAATGTTTATTTTACAACAATTACATTTAAATGTTGGAGTACATTAAGTTACTACAAGCAGCAATAAGTATGAATGATAATAATTAACAACTACTGAAATGGCTCTAATACACACGTTATATAATGTTGTGTTATCTACAATGTAATACAGTATCATGGGAGCTATAAGATAAGTGCTTTACCATAATGTCGTGAGAACTGTAAAATAAGCATCTTTAGCCTACATATCTCTCGCATCCATGTTCAGACTTTGAACGTTACGCCTGACTAATCTAAGTCAATCGAACGATTTAGTGAAAAAGACGGACTGGAGTCGCTAAAGTTTAGCTGCAATAGATAGAAAATACTGCAGTTCCACATGTTTGGCCAGATGCGTCTACATTTCTACGGTTAAAATCAGGTTATATATTACTGCCAAATTCTGCCTTAGATGGCTGAAACTTCTTTAAAAAATGCTTCTGAAATACGTTGTTTCCACAAAGTATCACTGAGTAATGGAGTAAGATGTAAGATTGTGCGCAACAACCTAGAGATTTCCGTTTAGTGTTTATCCACAGCTACAGCTCAAGTATAAGTGGAGAAGTTGAGTACTACCTTATAAAATGTTTAGGTAGTCTGTAGGGACCCCAGTGGAACAGTGCGAATACGCGCTGCCACTCGAGATCACAGTGAAATGCCGCCGATCGGTTGGAGTGTTCGAATCCCGGATGAGGCGACCGCATTTCACTTTAGTTAAGTTTAGGGTGCATGTTGCCTGAATGTTTAGTGTAATATTCTAAAACACTGATATGCCAACATAATGCTTTCATATATATCAGTTTCTGATGAAATGCAATTAAATGACACCGATTTCATTTCGCATATATTGCAAATTTCGGCATTTAAGCATATATTTATATTAATTGCATGTATTGATATTTTTTTATCTTTGCATAGAAAAGAAAGTAGTAGAGTAAGTTGTACTTTCAATTAATAAGGAATAACGTAATTGTATTTAATATTCCTGCGTACCTACTGCTGAAAAACAGGAAATTCCAGCTTAAAATCAGATACCAAACTGACTGCAAAGTTAGAATATCTTTTAGAATTACAATCATGCAAGTTCCTCATTTTAAAATAACCAATTGCTATGTGACTAAGTATACCTACGTAGTTTTAGTTTCGTTCCTACTTTAGAGTAAACTAGTGGCAGAAATATCATCGACATCACCATGAAAAGTAGTCGTTTTTTGTGTGAACTTGCTTTGTCTAATTTTTAAAGTGTTGCTGCTGTTCTTTGATGCTAAAAAATATAGCCGAGCTTCGTTGCGGATCGCACAATACCCGGAACTTACCTTTGTTACGGGCAACCAAAAATCGCACACATAGCCCTGAAGGCTGGATCATGATTGCACCATAGCAATCGCCAAGACTTTCTTCGGGAAACGGGAAATTTCGAGGTTTCTTGCAGTCAGGAACGAAATATTCGCCACACTAATTCCCAACGCGTTTATTGCAGCAGCGGTACATTCAGAGGATCAGAAAAGGGGTTCGATATTAATCCGCAAAAGCGATAAGCAAATTCGCAATGAATTGCCTTCCAAGGATTAAATCCAGCGTACTTCTCAAATCCGACACTTGTCGATGGTTCTCCTCACCCTACGGTAATAATAGCGATACGAAATTCACGCAATGGATACCCCACCCAAAACCCAAGAGCCGCTCTCCGCAGTACTGGTCGTCGGCGCTGAGGCAAGCAACCGAGTCGAAAGGAGATCTCAAGTCGACTCCCGAGAAAACGCTAACGGCAATATGCAGCAGCTGCAAGTATTTCACCAAATAACGAAATATGTTGCAAGAATTCTAGAGTAAAATGTTCCACGTGAAACTTCCGAGGATCGTAGGAATTTCAGGGCCATTCTGCAGACAAAGAACTCTAGGAACTGTTTTCGACCGGCGCTACAGATTAAACATACTTGTCAGCGTTTCCTTAAGTTCCGAAAAAGTGACCGCCCATAAATTAACGTTTGAAAATCATAGAATAGTAATCGACTATGAGCGGTATTTAAAATCAGACTTTAATTCATATGAAACAGCAGAACTAAACGAACGTTACACCTTGTCTGAAAACAAGGTGTTTTGTAAAACCTGCAGTAAAATGGTAAGCAGTTTTGTAATTTTTTTTATTCAACATGTAAGTACATACTCACATTACAGATATTTACCACAGACACTTTTTAATTGTTTCAGATCGAATGCGACAAGAAATTCCAAATTAATCAACATGTGCTATGCGTAAAAGTCAAAAATCAGAAATGAAAATGCTACTATGCGAATCGTTTGCCACTACTTCTAACAATAACCAAAACATATAATTTAGCGATTTAGCGATATTTCTAACAGTATCGATTCCTGAACCTGATCTTTGACATGGTCCCAATTAACAGCAATATTTAATATTTACTCGTAGCTCCATGACAACTGACGGAAACGCAATAGTCCTGCGCAGAAATAGCTGTCCGAGCTCTTTTCGACCACCCTTTCTTGATAAAACTTGTAAATTGTTATAAGTATGCTGCTTCATTTTCGTTCAAATTACACGTGACTTCAGTGCTGCAACGTCAATCTTTAATCCCTAATTTGTAATTAGAGAAGTAAAATTATCTAATACGAACCAATCACTTTGAGATAAACTGATAACTTTTCATGGCATTCTACCATTCTTACCATTCTCTCCATTTTCTGCACTCCAGTACAGCAGAATGCCCAAACAGTTTGCGGTTTTGGTAAGTACTACGAGTAAACGCAATGAATTCACCATCAATGTGGAACCATGGACCGGACAGATATTCCGGGAAGCTTTGGAAAGGGATAGTAAGGCGTTCTATAGAACCCAACTTTTATATTAGAAATTTTCATTTTATGTAATACTAATGCAGCCATACGCATGGAAGAAATGTTACTACCATTTTGGATCAATCGTGAGAATTAACAACAGCACAGGTATTTCTAACAAGATAGAGCAACATCTCACAGAAATGGTTGATTATTTTTCGTGATCTTTTTGATAACTGAATAATTAGTCGAACGTTCCATAATTATATTCTCGAAACTTGGAATTATCTATAACTCAGAATTTTAATATATTTCAATACTCGGCGGTATTCTCAATACCTGTTGTAATAAAATAAACTTAAGTCTGTACAGCATTTTTCTAATTTAATCATATTTGTTGACCTTTGGTGCGTCTCATTACAATTTTTTAAAAATTCTTCTTTATAGTTATTTAATTTCCAAATTTCCATAATATAAGTAGACTATATGGCTACTGTTACATATACCAACAATACTGAAAATTTATTGATACACTTGAAATAAAATATTATTATGTCAAAGCGTATTGTTACAAACGTACCCTTTGACCGTTTGACAAATGTAACACCGAAGAAACTTTAATTTACTCTAATAAGATACACTAACACCATTTAAAATACATAACATACATTAATCATTATCAAAATACAAATAAAAATGTTGTAGTTAGAAAAAACAAACAGCTATTTCATCCTCAGTGTAATTATAATGGATGCAGCAAAAGTTTCTTTTAATTTGTGGGTACATTTTTCGTGTGCCCACTGCGATGACACTGGATCCATGTCGAGCCTGTTGTAGTTGCAGCATATTTTTTAAAACAGTGTATACACATTTCATCTTCACTTTCGTGTTTCTCATCTTCGGAAGAGTTGACTATTTCGGTATTCTTCTTTTCCTTTTTCTAGTAGTCAAACTTGCTTTCAATGTATCTGCCTTTCCTTTCTTTGAAGTAAAATTTCTTTTCCCGCGCTCTGCTTTCGGTTTTTTATTTTTCTGTTCGTCTTTCTACTGATTTTTTCCGACATGTCTATTAATCCTGCCCACTGTTCTATCTTCTTTTATTAGCTTTGGCTAGCTTTTCAGGTATGGTTGAATTTCCTGAAGTATTTCTAAGGACTTGTCGTGATCACCGCCATAATTTGTTGGTTTCGTAGTTTCACCGTCATCTGTCTTTAGGCTTTCCGCTTCTGCTGTTGATGTATACGCAACACTGTCAGCTTTGGGATGTTCTGCTACTGAATTCAGTGGCCTGGCCGTTACGAAGAATGGTGCTAACTCATCATCTTAAAAAATATTTCTATTAAAAGGCCAAATACCATTCACTCTAAATCCGGCTATTATGTTGGTAGCGATTGTAGCCCTAGGAAATGCTTCAGCAACTATTTCTGGTATGTAGTAAATTGTCATTGTTTGACCCGGATGGCATTTCATCCATGGCACTGTTTACATATGTTTTAAATGGTCCATACACACAACTTTTTGGACGTGTGTGGAGGAAATGATAGCAAGATTATTCCGCTTTCCTTGCAGAAGTTTATAGTTGGTACGTACAAATGTGATTCATGGTTATCTAACAGCAAAACAACTTTCCGTTCGTGTGCAGGCTTTGCGAATTAGCAAATATGTTTAATAAATTTAACAAAATAAATTATGTAGCTGCATCCAAGCAGATCCGTTAGCTCTTCCACAACCAGGCTGTCAATCGCGAATAAAATGTGGCTGAAACATTTTACGGGGAAATAGAAATAAAGGAGGTATTGCATTTCTTATTGCATTTATTGCTGGGGAAACCGTGACCGTTCCTCGTTCGGCCGATGTTATTGTTGCAACCTGTTTCGACCCTTTAATAGCTTTGACTTTACTTGGTTTTGGGACAGTGGTAACTCTCGTTTGATCTACATTATGTATATCAGATGCTTCAAATTTGTATTTTTGTAATACATGCGCTAAATTATTAAAAAATTTATTAAAATTTCTTCTGTTAAAATTAAAAGCACGCGCATGACTCGTTGCTTGTGGAATTCTTATAGATAACGTAGGGTTTATATGCGTAAAATTCTTCCAGCATGGCTAGTCTCCGGCCACTCATTGGGTATTTTTATCTTTCTTTGTACGCAAAACTGTTACACCTGCAGTAATATATTATATAGTAATAAAATTATAAAGAAATACTTTAGCAACCGTGTACCAGTTTTCGAAGTTCTTTTGGTGTTAAACCATAATATAGCATTGAAGAAAAGTGTATGTTTCATAGAATGCTAGTTCCTCTTACTCTGATAGGACTCTTATATGTGGCTAATAGCCCATCTTTGGGCTAACGTAACATGACAAATTTTCAATTCGCGTGCTACTTTCCTTTAGGTCCTATTTGCTACAAGTACCAAAAGCGCAGCTCTTTTCATAAGTACGTCCGAAGGGCCTCTATTTGTAATCCTGATTCTTTGCCGAGGCATGCTAAATAGGCAATAGAACTCAATAAATTATTTGTAAAACTTGGAGGGCTACAATTGTAACATGTTGCAATCGTATCTCTCAACCTTGTTACAATTGTATCAAGAGATCCAAAATAAGCTGAGTAACCTCTTTTCTAGACTAAAGGAATGTCTTTAATGTCAATTTCAGGTTAGGTTGTGTTAGCTGGAATTAAATAATAATGAAACATCATTTTTAGGAGCAGAAATCTTTTATTGAGCAACAGTAAAAAAAATGAATAAACCTGAACTAATGTAATGATCACAAGAAATGTTGAAAATGTCTGCCTTCTTCTTCCAAACATTGCTGAACTCGTCTTCTCATACCTTCAAAAACATTTTGTAATAATTGAGGTGAGTTGTTAATTTCTTGACAGTTTTCTTCAATTCTAAGTTTTAGTTCGTTTAAATCATTAACTGCGGTTTTAAAAATAGTGTTTTTCATATAGGGCCATAGAAAAAAGTCCAAAACAGTAATATCACAAAAGCGAGGGGGCCAGGGTGTTGCAGTATTCCTACTAATGATTCGGTAATCAAAATATTCGCGTAAAAAATTAATTGTATCTGCAGCTGCATGAGCTGTTGCGCCATCCTGTTGCAGAAAACCATCCTGTAGCTCATCATCGTGAAGTTCATTTAAGAAAGGTTGCAATAGTTCGTTTCTGTACCTTGCTGCAGTTAGCGTGCCTTCGAAAAATATTGGCCCAACTAACCTACAACGACTCATTTCAACCCAGACTCTTATTTTCTGTGGATGAAAAGGAGCTTTAATTGTAGCGTGTGGATTCTCGTTATTCCAAATCCGCATATTCTGTGAATTAACATACCCATTAAGCTAAAACCTGGTTTCGTCGGTAAAAAAGGGTCAATTTAACTGCTCGTCATTTTGATTATCCAAAAACCAACGACAAAATTGAACTCTTTTTGGAAAATCCTGTTCTAAAGCTCCCGAATGGAAATAAATCGGTTAAGGATGCAGATGTAAAGCTTGTCTCAATAATCTGTGGCATGTAACGTAACTTAAATCATCAACTTGCTGGCAAAAATAGCTAATTTGGTGTTTTAGGAGCCTCATCAATTCGTTGTCTTCTTCTTCACTCCTTTGACTCCCAGTGGAGCATATGGCGCCATTTCTGGCGCTTCTAAAGCAAATAGTTGCAGATGGTAGGGTTGCTAGCCTTACGCATCTCTGTTGTTGTCTTTGTTCCCATTTCGTGTTCTGTTTCTGTAATACCTTGGACAAACTTCTTCCATTCTTCTCTATTAGATGCCTTCCTCTTTGCCTCGTTCCAAGATAGGTTGTGTTTCACTAACTCCCTATTGACACTCCTCTTCCATGTATCTGCCGGTTTTCTTATTCTTCTTCTCCGGGCCGCGGTAAAGTCCAGAGCTTGTCGTATAATATTCCTCTGTGGTTTCCAGAGTGTGTGAGCGATCCATTTCCATTTCAATCGCTTTATCGTTTTTTCTATCGGCTCTTCTCCAATTATTTGCCATAGTCGTTCGTTGGTAATTGTTAGTGGCCAAAAGAAGCCACATATAATTCTAAGACACTTGTTGATGAATGGCCGTAAATTTTTCATATCTTGTTTGCTGTTGTTCCACATTTCCGCACCGTATAACAATACACTTTTCACATTTGTCTTAAATAGACGCAGTTTTGTTTTCCTAATAAAAGCACTTGATGATCACACTTTTCTTAGCATATTAAATGTTTTTTGAGCTTGCCCAATTCTTTTGTCTATTCGTTGTCTTACAGTTTCAATTAAAGCATGTACTATCTTCTTTGGCTTACCAGACCTTTCTTTCCTTCCAACACTTCC
This sequence comes from Limonius californicus, assembly GCA_014611495.1. Classification (NCBI taxonomy): domain Eukaryota; kingdom Metazoa; phylum Arthropoda; class Insecta; order Coleoptera; family Elateridae; genus Limonius; species Limonius californicus. The sequence continues at coordinate 52,286 of JABXWE010001934.1, forward strand.
AGTTTCTCGAAAATTTGGACTAAATTCTTAACCAAATCATAAAATTTTCGGTATGTAATAATTTCATTGGGATACCTCTCTGGGAATTCCACAAAACAAGGAGGAATCGAATAGGTCCATTCTCCGTCAACTTGAAAGCCGTTTCGAAAGTAATATACAATAATGCTCTTTGAAATGTATTAAAAATCATTTTAACCATCTGTCAGATTCGTTTAAAAAAAGATAAATAATTTATCTGACATCATAAACATTCCTCTAGTCTAGTCAAGACGTGACTTTTCACTCTACAGCCCGATGGGGATCAGCTTTTTTGGATCTCTTGATAGTACAATTGTAAGAAGGTTGAAACCGGGGTTTCTTTCAAATTTACGGCTTCCCATAAGTATGTGATGATCTAACCTCAATTCAGTATAAGCACATTGTAGACTAAAAGGTAGGAACGGACGGATCGCATTTTTGTTTGCTATCATATGTAATACTGTTGAGTATCGCATATTATCCGTATCGGAAGGATCGCATAAGCGGAATTGCGGGATCACATTGTCGAAAGACCATCAAATCCGTGAGGTGCGATGTGTGTTGATGAACTTGCAAAATGTAAAGCGCTGTAAGTTTGACTGAAATGTTGGTACAGTTTATAAGCAGTTGAATATCTGAGTAATTAAAACACTAGATTAATAAGTTAGTAATAACGAAAGCAAAAATGGATGATGCTACCCTAATTTCTGCGATACAACATTATGAAGAATTGTACAATTTAAAACATCCGCAATATTCTGTTTTGCAAAGAAGGCAAAATATATGGGAAGAAATTGCAAACATAATGAATTAAGAACAATTCTTCTTCTGAATTCATTTCGTTTCTAGGCGAAAACTGCGGCTGTAATAACGGGACTGCGTAAATAGTAAGCGTTACAAGAAATAAAATCCGTTCCGTCTCGACTTTTTGCAAATAGTATGCGATGTAGCTAAATAAAATGCGATCCGTCCGTTCCGTCCGTTCCGTGTAATGCGAATAGTATGCCCTTACCTTAAAGGTAGGCGCATATTATTCGCATCACACGGAACGGACGGAACGGACGGATCGCAATTTTGTTTCCTATCATATGCAACACTGTTGAGTATCGCATATTATCCGCATCGGAAGGATCGCATCAATGGAAGTGCGGAATCACATTGTCGAAACACCATCAAATCCGTGAGATGCGGTGTGTGTTGATGACGTCGGTTGCATTTCCGTACAGTATGCGACCTGTATCAACTTGCAAAACGTAAAGCGCTGCAAGTTTGACTGAAATTTTGGTACAGTTTATAAGCAGTTGAATACGTCCCCGTTGAGGCAAAAGTCACTAAGTCCGAAATGTAAAATGTTGGCGAAATCATTTTAAAGGTTTAAGCCGGTGTGTAAAATCTAATAATTAGTTTATTTAATTTTTGGTTATTCACGTTGCTAGGTACATAGATTACCAAAAAATAGCAATATAATTATTTTTTTCAGCTATTGCCATTTCTGAAATTTTGAAAATTAATGGACTTAGTTATTTCTATTTCATAGTAAATGTGGACTTAGTGATAAGAAATGAACTTACAATATTGCTAATTTTTTTATTGAATTTTAAACAAAAATACCATTCTATACCTAATTCATAAATACAATAAAATATAGAAAACTGAAACGCAAAAAAATAATAGTTTAATATTTAAAATTCCTCTTCATTTTCACTTTCGTCTATGCTTGGTCCTGGATTGGCATTTCTCACCTTCTTTGAATGGGGCAGTCCTTCATACCAATGGTGATATTCCTCGGGTATAACATTATTTTTGCATAATGTCACTATACTAGCGTACTTTTTGTTAGAAATTGGTAGAAACGCTTTGTAGGCCTTTCCAAGGACAGGCGGCAATGTTACAGGGCGACCTTTACCAAAGACGTTAATCTTCTTGTATTCACCACTGTGGCTATACTTGTACTGAATTATACCAGGACTATCTTTTGCGTATTTAAAACACTTTACCTTCAGCCAGTTAACAGGATTTCCTTCAGTGTCTCGTCTTTTGTTTCTTATAATTGTCGTTGATAGAGTCGATAAATCTAAAAAATCCTTAAACCTCAATTCTTGCACGTTGTACGGTCTGTTTGACTTTTTGGTTCTTGTTGATCGAGCCATACGAAAAATGTTTAACCAATCATTCATAAGGTATATGGGAATATTTTTCTTTTGTGCCTCTATTGTGCTGTGCATACTGTCACATTCCATCATAGAGTGACCAGACTCTAGAAATTTTTGTTCGATAACGTTTAGATGTGTTTTTTGCATTACATACATGAGAAGTGCTGCAACGTTCTGGTTTCTATTCTGGCCAGCACAAGTATCTGAAAATAATGACACTTCTGTAACATGTTCTGGTAATTGTGTGAGGTAAAGGTAGAGGCATGTTCCAATTTCCAAACTTCCTCTTTTCCCATTAATTTCGGTCCATGTGAAGCAAAAGGCATTATTTGGGACAGCTCCTTCATAAATCGTTAAACTGTAACAAGAAACTTTACTGGCATAATACATTGGTGAAACGTCGCTGCATGGTAGTTGCAACACACTCTGAAGATCAAACGTTGATGTTACAAAATGTCTGTCATTTGATGCTCGTTCCTTGTCACTTTCTTTGCTGCTGTCTGCATCTTCCTTTCTAAGTATGTGGTTATTAAATTTTTCCTCAAGACTTTGTTTTTGTTCATCACTTCCAGTGTGGTACCTAACACACAACGTACATTGGTCCTTTTTCGGCCTGAAAAAGAAGTAGTTATAATTCTGTCCAAAAACTCTTTTGTATGTGGAAAAGCTCGGAGCTGTATCTTGTCTTTCTTTTCATAACTCTTCGTAGAGAGAATACATTTTTGCGATAGACAGTGTACTGCCCAGGTACTTTCTGGAAGACGACTTTCGCACATAATATGATTCGGTAACGGGAAAACTCTCAATGTGCTCTTTAATTTTCTTTATTTGGTCATCTGTCGTCTTGTTGGCAGGTCTGTGTTTGCCTCGCTTATCTTCTCCTGTATAAGATCCGCTTGGATTTTTGCCCTTAAAAGCATTGATAAGTGGACCGTTGCTTATGGTGAGAGTTTTAAGAAAAAAAGCCTGACTGTTTGGTTTTCCCAGAAGGAACACGAACTGGGTGTAAACCATCTGCGTTATTACCAAGAGTAAGTCGAAAGCCTTTGACAGTGTCGGCAGTGACCAAAAGTTAAAATTAATTGCTTTTGTCTAGGTCTCACTTCCGCTAAGGCGCAATCTTTTGTTTAAATTTTAGACATGTGTTTTTCTGTAAAGTGGAGGGAATTTCTCTCGCCCTTCTTTTGTTAAATTATATGGATGAGATGTATTTTGTTCGAAGCAAGAAAGTTAGTTGAAAATATACAATAATACAGTCCACATCGTTGTGTTTTTTTTGGACTGAAAAGTACTTCAGTTCTGTGTGAGAAATAGGTATTGCTCCTATTTGTAATTGCATAAAGGTAATTTATGCTGTATAGCTACTGCTGCTATAATTTTAACACTGCAAGAATTGACCAAGCTATCGAGGAAAAAAACACTGACAAATGCGGATTTTCTTTCCATCCTTTTCAAATGAAAATTGTTTAACGTTCCTTGGCATTATCTTTTCGTGCTCTTCGTCTTTGTGGTTCAGTGTACGTTACATTGTGCAAAATAAAGTCTTTTTTTCTAGTATACTCTTGTAATATCCAATAATTCCGGCATATTTCCATACGATCTTCCTCAGTAAAATTTGAAGAACATTTGAATCGGCACTTACTGCAATCTATAGCCTTTGGTAATTATTTTGTAAACTTTCTTTTCTTTGTCGCATACTGGTCACCCGAATTACGCTGCTTTTTGATAATGTTGCGCTGCCAAGTGGCTGGATCGGCTTTTTGCCATCTACATCTTTTATTGCAACCTAAAATTTTATAGAGAGCATCTATCAAATTAGTTTCATCATTTACAAGTAATAATGAATTGTACCTGTTTGTGTTTCTTCATCAGAAGCTTCGGAAGGAATATAGTTGCTATCCTTGGTACTGTCGTCATCATCATCTCCCAATAAATCTTCGTCGCCTTCTTCGTTAGTCTATAATTTCATTACGTTAGCCAGAGATCGAAAA
>JABXWE010001935.1:0-53783 GCA_014611495.1 Limonius californicus
TCATGTTTGGCAATTAACGTTTTGGTAAATGTAATATTTGTGTAATTATATGAAGTTATGGAATTGGTTGTTTTATTGAAGTAAATGAGAATATTCTGAAGAATAGAAACATAAAGGAAGCTACGAAACCCTGAGATAAGAAGTAAAAGCCGAGGTATTTTAGCAAGGTGTGAGAACTTTGATTTACAAGTTGCAAATCACTAGTACAATTTACCAATAGGGATCGGTTTATAGCAATATATATATATATATATAATTTGAAATAAAGATGATATGAACAGTTTCCAGTATGGGAAAGTCCAGGGAGGCAGTCGCGTCCACTTATTATTAGTTGTTTTGTTTTAGCTGTCCGTTCTCCATCTCTCGCCTCTGTTTCTTCTTCTGCGTCTGCTGATGCTTGTTTTATTATTTTTTCCAAGGCTTTGTACTGAGTCTGCACTGAGCTGTCTGTAATCATTATTTCCTCCATTTTTTCAATTTCTTCCGTCATTTTCACTCGAAATTTCTCACTGTTGACACTGGTTTTGTCTTTCTTTCCCTGCACACGTCTTTTCTTATTTCTTGTTGTTAGTACCGTTGATCTTACTATCCTGTGGTCTGTGCTTAATTCAAGTTGATTTAGTATGTCTGTTTTAGTGATGAAGTTTCTGTTCGTTGTCAGTATAAAATCTATTTCATTTTTATGTGCGCCGTTCGGTGATTTCCATGTCCATTTTTTTCCTTTTCTTCCCTGGTAGTAGGTATTGGTTACGAATAACCGGTTCTTTATTGCGAAACTTATTAGTTCTCTTCCTCTGTCATTACTTATACCATACCCAAAGCAAATGCAGACGCACAATTACGATCTTACCAAACGATAATGAACAGGTTAAACAAGTTAATCAATATAAATACTTGGGAACAATTATAACAAAAGAAGGAATGGGAGCACACAAGATAAAGAATAGAATAAAACAGAATAAAAAGATTATAGGATGTTTGAATACAGTTTGGTGGGATAAAAACATTACAGTGAAAAACAAAAAGCATATATGTAAGTCCTTAACAGAATCACTATTGTGCTACGAAATCGTAAGTACGTACGGTCAGTGCAGAAAATAAGAAAAAACTTAACGCCGTCGAAACTGATTATCTCAGAAGAAGCGCCGGTGTCAAGAACAGACCATATTACCAATGAGGAAATTAGAAGAAGAACTCAAGCAGAAGAAACCGTTATTAATAGAATTGAAATGCGAGGTGTAAATTGGTTCGGACACCTCTTACGATTGAAGAACTGTAACGAAGTTCTTGGGGACAACGCATTTTTTAAATTTATTTAGGAAATTTTCGCGTTGTTAGTTTACCGTAGGAGCGCGCGCGGCGCTGCAAGTGGACTTTAGCGAGGCGTTCCCCACTACCCGCGACACGAGGAGCGAAGAGCCCGAGCCAGATCAGATGGAAAACAGGTACAAAAGGAGCTCCCCGAGGAAAAATCATTAACTTTTGAGTCCAGATCAGAAGAGAGTAGTCGAGCTTAGAAAACCTGTCCTGACCTGAACTTGTAAAATAATTTACCGTTAACCTGAGAACCCTGCCTAAAATCCTGAGAAAGTCTGTTTTAATCTGGTGCGAACCGCATTCTTACAGCAATTACGTTTCTCTGTACTTTTGCCTAACCTGGGATTGTAATTCCGAGTTTTGTAAAAGTAAGTCCAGTTTATATAAAACCCTTACACTGAATTTATCTGGTTCACACCGCATTCTAGAAGTGTATTCCCGTAAACAAATCCGTACACTAGATTAATCTGGCGCGAGCCGCATTCTTCTGGTGTCACCTCCTGTATATAAATCCCGAGTTTTGCTAAACACAATCCCCGTTTAAATAAATCCGTACACTAGATTAATCTGGCGCGAGCCGCATTTTTGCTAGTGTTTCCTGTCCCGTAAATAGGCCCGAATAATTAAAGCAAATTCACATATTTCACCTTAACTAGCGAAACCCCAGCGAGCGAATTTACTACGAATCAAGTAATATAATTTTGCCGGCCGAGGCAACCTACGTTTGAATTGTAAACGTTCTAATTCCGCCGAATTTAAATTCACCGATAAAACACACCGAACTTTGACCGCTTGAAAATTCACAAGCTTGATTCAACGCACCCGAACTAACTTTTAGTAACGACACCGTAGATTCCAGTCTGATATATCCTGTGTATTAATAATATATTTGATTTCTAATTTAGCAAGCTGTTAACCTCACATTCCGAGCTCCGCGTGCAGGCCAAGTACAGCAACGATCCGTCTCATGTGCAGTGGACTGAATTACCGACATTCCAGGACCGGACTACGGAATAATTAATTTCATTCTGAATATTCAGTTTAATTTTATTGTGTTCATTTAACTCCGAACTTAGAAATTTTAGTTGCATGTGTTGTTGGAATAATCAAATACTTTAATTAAGGTAGAATTGTACAGTATAGGAATAAACATTATAAACTTTTAACAAACTTTATATCCAGCGAACCCTGGGCTATGAGCTTGCCCGGCACGTCTACGAGTATCACAGAACAATAGATGGCCAATGCAAATGTGGAAAAAGCGGAAGACCAAGATTACCATGGAATGAAGGAGTGAAAAAAACGATGGAATCAAGAGATTTAACGGAGGAGGATGCGCAGAACAGAGAGGGAAGACGGTGGCAAGCTGTGTAAAACCCGAATACACACATATATATAACCTACCTTCTACAACTGTAACAGTTTCTTTTCCAGCATTAATTAGATCAGGATCGACAGCATTAGCACGAGGATAAGGACCAATACCAAGTATTCCATTTTCAGACTGCAATAAAACATGCATATTCTGGGGAATGTAATTAGAAGCCAACATCGGCATGCCTATTCCCAGATTTGCTATAAACAATGTTAAGGAAAAACAAGGCGAAATGTTAACTTATAATTAAATAAAATATTTGTCTTTGGAAAAGGATACCATACATGCCATCTTTAAATTCTAAAGCTGCTCTTCGGGCTATTCTTTCTCTTCTTTCAGCACTTGGATTAGTTTTAGCTGCAGAAGTTTTACTGACTTCTTTCATAACAGTTACTTTCTGCAATATTTTTATAATAGTTTAATAAAGATCAATAAATTACAATCACTAAACGGTAGTTACATACCTCAATTCGTTTTTCATATTTTTGTCCTTGTATTATTCTATCCACAAAAACTCCTGGTAAATGTACTTCATCTGGTTGAATATCTCCTGGTTTAACAATTTCCTCTACTTCTGCTATAGTTATTTTGGCAGCCTTTGCCATAGTGGGATTGAAGTTCCTTGCTGATTTACTAAACAGATAAACAAGTTTAATTGTTTGAAACTTTAACAACGGAACCCACTTACTTGAATATTAAATTGCCATGAGGATCTGCTTTCCAAGCTTTTATAATGGCAAAATCACCTGTGATAGCTTCTTCCATAATATATGGTTTGCCATTAAAAGCCTTTGCTTCTCTTCTGCTGCTTGATATTTCTATTTTACCCTCTTTACCGTACTTTATGGGTGCTCCACCTTCATGAACAAGGGTACCAAAAGCTGTAGGTGTAAAAAATGCTGGAATACCTGCACCTCCAGCTCTTACCCTTTCTGCTAGTGTTCCCTAGTTTAAAATAAACTGTAAATCTACAGTTACAAAGATTTTTAAGCAGACTCAACAAAATATCTATTTCTTGTTGGATCTAACCTAACTTTCAGGTTTGTACTTGAATTCAACCCAGCATTTACATTTTTAATTGAACCTACCTTAACATTAAGGTTTGTATTTGAACCTAACCTACAGGTCAGGTTTGTAATTAAACCTAGTTCGATATTCAGGGTTATAATTAAACCAAACCTAAAGTTGATGTTATATTATTTAGTTTTTAAACCACTTTAAAAGAATGTTAACTAAGGTAGCACTACATACCTGTGGTGTTAATTCAACTTCTAATTCTCCTGCTAAAAATTGTCGCTCGAATTCTGCATTTTCTCCGACATACGAAGCTATAATCCTTTTGATTTTCTTTTGCTTCAGGAGTAAACCTAACCCAAAATTGTCCACACCGGCATTATTTGAAACAACCGTATAATCCTTAGCTTCATGTTTAAGAAGAGCTGCTATTACATTTTCAGGAATGCCACATAAGCCAAAACCTTCGAAAATAAAAATGGTTAATAAAATACGTTTATAATTGGTATGTCATTCTTACCTCCAACCAACAGTTTTGCTCCATCAGTAATGTCTTTTATAGCTTCTGAGGCATCAGAGTATACTTTACTAGTTTTAGTCGAAAATTTACATGATAAAATCTAAAACAAAACATATTTTTATTTTTGCGCATTGGATAAAATAACAATAATTTTTTTGTAATATTTATTGTCTTATTACAACACAACTCAGGAGAAAAATGTAAAGCTTTTCATTTAATTTCAAAATTTGAAAAACTGAAAACTACATAGTTAGGCCACTACTCATATTAACTGGTAGGAAAATGCAGTAAAGATTTCTACCCTACGATTTTATTAGAGTGGAACACTATTTCACGAGATTTGACGTTTCGTATAACCTCAAAACAGCATTTTAATCTATTTAATGGATATTGCAGTCAGTTTAATCAATCTGCTAAGAATTTTACCTTGCACAAATCACTGGAGCATAAAGAAACATTATTCTGATTCACCACATTTAAAATGCCCCGGTTAAAAGTAAAATACACTGTTTTAAACATATCGACAGCCAGGAGTGACGCTCGATCTAACCTATACTTGCACTAACTGCCTGCCTGGATACAAGCCAAGTTACATTTTATTCGAATATTTGAATACGAGATAAACATGTTTACACAAATACATAAAGGTCACAATTTTACACAATTCACTTTTTATCTTGTTAAACAAGTTCTACTTCTGCGAATCATCGCTTAATCAAAATTTAGGATACTTGCCTTTTAAATTAGCCAAAATTAATTTTAGAAGTTGTTAATTGGATGCTAGTTAGTTACAGTGCAGAAATGTGTGTATTTATTAACTACTAAAATATTTAAACCAACAAAATAACGTGAGTATTCATTTCCCAGAACGAAGGAATGCCCGCCAAAATTTTCATACACGTTGAAGATGGCTACATGTTTCAAAATGGAGGCTGGGTATTGGTAAAAGAACGTTTAAGTCTCTTTCTAAATAGGTCTGTACGAAATATACAGTTGTGGATACGTTGTTTTCAAAGACCTTTTAAAGATTTAGGTATTTAAACCTCAGAATCAGACCTAGTATAACACCTCATTTAGAGGAGGAAATTTTGGATCGTATCGCTGGGGATCCTCCTGTAAGCACAAGAGGCGTAAGTAATATCTAGAAATAAAGTTTACATCGCCCCCAATCCCTTTACTACATTATTATACACATGATTAGATATTTGCATCTTTCACACAGCATATGTTATCAAAACAACTACCTGATACAAACATCTACCTAAGCTAATTTATTATGAAGATTTCACAGGCCTCAGAGGCCCACCGCTTTTGGTGTGAGACAAGGCTAAGTTAGTCTGACCTAAGCTAATATATACCTTCTAAATATTATAATCGAAGCGCTTTCATAACTATCCGTATATTCACAATGAACCAAAGTAAAAGGAAACTGAATAAACAAAACAATTCTTTACATAAATTACTACAAACGGCAACTAGGAGAGTTTGTAAGCCTGTCTAACAACAGTACCTGAGTAATTTACTATCTCTTACCAAGAACACCGAGCACTGTAATGTTTACATCGACCTCGGATCTCTTTACATTATTACAAACAAGATTAGATCTTTACAATTTCTTATACAGACTATATATTATCAAAACAATTATTTTAAAATATAAATTTTAAATATCACGGCTGTTAAATATCTATTTATAATTATTATTTAATAAGACCAATTCAGCCAAAATATATTATAAACTAATATACAGGAAATTACTCTTTATCTTATTAGGTGAGTCAGTTGTATTTTCTTGCTGATTTACTGATTCTTTCACGAACTTATGTTTTTCAGATAATAATAATAAATGTATGATTTTTCGTTTTGAAGAAGCTAATTAATTTAGCGAAACGTTAACAAATTTTTAAAATGTATGTATAATTGTTTATTGGTTCTCTTTTAAAATGTTTTCACATTGTACAAAATTAATTGCAACTAAAAAATAAAGCATTGTGATATTTTTGGCTGAATTGGTCGTATTAAATAATAATTACAAAACAATTATGTAATACAAACATCTAGCTAAGTCAATATACTTTGTGAATATTATAATACCAAAGCTTTCGTATATATCTGTGTGTTTATAATCAACCAAAGTAAAAAGGAAGCCAAATAAACAAAACAGCGGCGGACAAATTATTGTTATTGTACCCAGCAGGGTTTTTAAGCCTGTCTAGCATTAGTACCTGAGTACTACTACTACTATCTCTTAGCAACAGCATAGCGCACTGTAATTTTTACATCAACCACCGATCCCTTGAATACATTATTATAAACACTATTAGATATTTACAATATCTTATATATAGGTACCACATGTCATTAAAACACGTAGGTAACACAAACACCTGGCTAAGTTTATACTATGTGAATATTATAATAGCAACGTTTTCATATCTATCCGCGCGTTTAATAATGAACCAAAGTAAAAAGGAAGGCGAATTAAACAAAACAGCGGCGGACGTAAATTACTGCAACCGGTACCCAGCAGGGTTTTTAAGCCCGTCTAACAGCAGTTCCAGAGTAATTTACTATCTCTTAGCAAGAGCACCGCGCACTGTAATGTTTACATCGACCTCCAATCCCTTTACTGCATTATTATACACATGATTAGATATTTACACTTTTTTACACAGAGCATATGTTAGCAAAACTACTACGTAACACAAACATCTACCTAAGTTAATATCCTTCGTGAATATTATAATCACAACGCTTTCATATCTATCCGATGCTTATTATGAACCAAAGTAAAAGAAAGCCGAATAAGCAATACAGTGCCGGTCATAAATTACTATCATCGCTACCCAGCAGGGTTTTTAAGCCTGTCTCACAGCAGTACCGGAGTAATTTACTATCTCTTAGCAAGAGCACCGCGCACTGTAATGTTTACATCGACCTCCAATCCCTTTACTGCATTATTATACACATGATTAAATATTTACAATTTTTTACACAGAGCATATATTAGCAAATCTACTAAGTAACACAAACATCTACCTAAGTTAATATCCTTCGTGAATATTATAATCACAACGTTTTCATATCTATCCGTATGCTTATTATGAACCAAAGTAAAAGGAAGCCGAATAAGCAATACAGTGCCGGACATAAATTACTATCATCGCTACCCAGCAGGGTATTTAACAGTGGCGGCTCGTGAGTTAAGAAAGAGGGTGGGCTCAAGAAAAAACTTACCTATTTTTTGTACATAAAATCCATTCTCCTATTTTTCATGCTGGAAAAGACGTCTATGACTTTGTTGTCAAAATCCGGGATAGACTGGACGAACTTCTTTTCTATTGATAGGACCGCCAATGCGTTCAGTCGATCTTTTTGCACACAGTTAACTTCCATCATTGAAAAAACGTCACTTTCGTCTTTGAATTCAAACGCGCGATTGCGCGAAAGCAGCGCTCCAAAGTGCAAATTCAAACGTTGACTGCAAACGGGAACAATGTGCTCGGTGCCCCATTCGCCTGGTATATCGCGTATAGCGGGGATAACCGATGGGCAACCGAATGTTGCTCTACATAGGTACAAATCAGAGCGTTCCCCGGAACATAGTTTTTAGCGTGTTAGCCGCGCCTTTGGCGAAAAGGAAAATTTGATATCATCGTTAAAATAATGAAATTAAAATAATGCACTGAATTACATGCAAATTTCTTTCTGTGTTTATCTTGGTGGTTGGGTGGGCACGTGCCTTTGTGCCCTTTAGTACAAGCCGCCACTGGTATTTTAAGCAGCATATTGAGTAGATTCTAGATCTATAGTTCTCTGGTAGCTGCGTCTGTCCTTTTTGAATATGCTTATAATTTCATTGGTTTTCCATTCTTCTCGAGTTGTTAAAATTTTGTTTTATCAATTTTATAATTCCGTCTATATCTGCTATTTATTACTTTAATATTTCGTTTGTTTTGGCATGCGTTCTTTTATTATCAAATAACCTAAATAGTGACGGAACCGGCCTCGATGATCTGGTGGTTAGCCCACTTGCCTGTAGATCCATGGAACGCGGGTTCGATCCTGGCTGATGTCTGTGAAGAATTTCGGGAGTGGCAACAATCTGAAAGTGGGCCTTCTGAGATCGGAACTACCTGAGTTTTGCAAAATTGTTAGTTAGGGTATACACAGGGCCGGATGTACATAGTAAACTAAACAAGCTTTAGATTAAGGTCGGGCATTGCGAAAAGCGTCAGAAATGTTTGGTTAATATTAAATTATGCTATCAAATTGTTATTAAAGACTTATGTAATATAAATTTTCATTTATTTATCTAAAAGAATTAAAATAAAATTAAAAACTTGTGTTCGAGTTTGTAAATATTTTAATGGGATAAAAAGCTAGATTCGCATATATTTTAATTTTGTTAAATTTGTTTTGAAGCTACGAACTCGAATAACGCTTCATTCCAAAAGTGGCCTCAACAAAATTTTCGCTTAGGGCCTCACTCTTCTTAAATTCGACCTTGGTTGTATAATAAGCCAATAATGGCTGCAACACATAGACATGCTTGGAAAACCGCGTCATAGACCTCGCTCAATCAAAATACAAATACAATACAAACACTAGCGAATTATAGCAAAGACGCATGGAGCTGTCAAAATACAAAAACTTTGTTCTCATTTTTATTAATCATTAAAAATACTCAGTTCAGGGATTCGCATTTTTTTAAACGTAGAGCTGACTTGATTACATTTTTCGTCTGGTGAAATTATAATAACAGGACAGCGGAGTCAAAAAAATCCATTCGACTCCAACTCCTTATAATTTCATAATAGTCCAAATGCTTCCCGGTTCGAATCACTCCAGGGTGGGATTACTTTTGTTCCCTGGATAGCCGGTGCAGGGTCACGGTCTTCATTTGCCATTGGGGATCAAATTAATGGCACTCCTCGTATTACGGTCGCATTAGAGGAGTAACAATACCATAAGCAAAAACGTCCACACATCAGCCAAGAGCACGGTTTCGCACCAACACGGTAACCCACAGAGTCGGGCCCTGTTGTGCTATGCACAAACTAGCTTAGCCTTGCCTCACACCGCCTCGACACAGCGCAAGTGGTACAAATGAGGATCACGATTATGATGATGATGATGATATATATGTATATATTGCTGTGTTACCCCCTCCCCATATACTTTGGTTTTTAAATAAAATAAATTGTAATACATCAAATAGAATTGTGACTGGTTAAACTTACTACTTTGGGCGCCACAAACAAAATTAAAATCTCAATCAAGGTATCCTCTCCTAGATGGATATAAACAAAATTACACAAATTCATAAATTGTTTTACCAACACAAGTCAAATATGTTCACAAACCTTTTTTAATTGATCTCAGGGACGCTGTTACAATTGGTCGTACTGTATTAACTCTCGTAGCTGGTAACAAACAAGCACAAACACAAAGAAACATAGGGAAAGATTAAATTAAAAATTCGTTTATCAAAATTAATTTCCAATTATCTGTGCTTTCCCTTTTGGCATAGATATAATTCGAATTTGTCATTCAAAAATAAATATAATAAAACAACCACGAAGATTTTATTGTTCTATTAATTTATTTATTTTTTTTTATTATATTGAAAACTTTTACCTCGTACCTTAAATTCAAATTCGGCGGAGATTCAAATGGGGTGGAATTGGCAGGAAAACTTCTTTGTAAATCCCAAGGGTTTCGACCAATAAAATTGGAGATTTAAATTAACCAAAATAATTAAAAAATTTTATAAACTGCAATTACTTTCTTATTACTAAACTTACACAAAAAATGACCAAAATTTCCCTTACAAAATTCCTCACATATTGATATCTTACACGGCATATTTCTAACAAAGCTTAAGAATGTTGACAATTAAATCTACATTAATTATAAATAAATTACTAAACATTTTTAAAGTTAATCAAAATTACCGCAAACCTTCCTTACATACCTGAGATCATTATTACAAACATATTTTTTTCTAAAGAAAAGAATTAATTTCACAAATTTACATTATTCTATCAAGCTGTTAAAAGTATTATATTTTTACTTATATTTGTTAAGTTACAGCTCAAGAATGCACAGATAAGGTTGAAAAGTATGCTTTCCTGAATATGACTATCAACAATACAAACCGTTTTGCTACCAGGTCAAGTCAAGTTATACAGATACAACGGCCCAAAATTCCAAGATCGGAAACATTCATTTACCTCGTATTCAATTAAACAATTCATTTCATACAGGGTAGCTTAAAATAGTTTTATTAGATTTAGCAATATGTTAAGATATCTCAATTAGAGCATGTTGTAACACAGCAATATATATATATATATATATAAAGAAATTATTCAAAATTTGAGAAAAAATTCAAATTCAAATGAGTCAAAATTTGTACTCTACTAAAAACGGTAATCGGGACCGGTACATTTTTTCCAGAAATTCCTCTTGAACTCTGACTCCCACTCCACAGCTTTGCTGACAAACCAACATTTGATTTTAATACTTAACATTTTTAATCTTTGCTGAATAAGATATATACAAGGTAGATTATCTAAATATTTCTCTTTTAAAAATGGTTCACGCAACCCAACTTACATATGTCACAGCAGCTAATTATCGAACTTTATATAGTGTAGAATTGTATTCTAATTATTTTCTGCTAAGTTAATTTGTTACTGCAGTAATTAACAGATTTATTAATATTAATTGTGTTAGTATTTAACAAGAAAAGCATCCACTGGTGTAACTGTACTAAAGTGAAGATGAATAAATAAATAACTCATATTTAATTCAGTAAATATTGAAAATTGCATACATCCTCTTCCAGATATTTGCTAATTTATATCATAGCCTGCGGGTTTTCCAATCATTATACCGCAAGCATCTAGATCTTATTGCATCTTCGACTTACGGTTTTCCTCTCTTTTTTTCCCATGGAACCCACTGATACAATCTTATAGACCATTTTGAGTCCTGCATTCTTCTGAGGTGTCCGTACCATAGCAACTAGTGTTGTTGACTGTAAAATTACACTTTGTAAGTTACATAAAAAACCGTTACATTACATGTAAATTACATGAGCAAGGTAATTTAACGTTTTTTTCGTTTTTTACGTAACTTATATAACTTACATTTTTTATCCATGTTTTGTAAATTACATATGTAATTTACGTACGCATCTAAACATTTGAATTACCCGCGCTGTTGATAAGTACAGTTGGCTCGCTTTTCTCGGTCTGCTCGACTGTGGGTGAGTGGTCGCGTGTTCGACAGGTTAAGTCTGACGTTTGAGTTAGTGCAGGTTTTTGTTATTTTATGTGTAAAAAAATATAAAATAGCCTTATTGAATTTATTCCATACCCATCATAGGTTCGTAGGTACATAATATCAAATAAATATAAAGGGAATTTTTTTTTAGTATACATAGCCTATGTATACTTTTAAAAGAAACGCGTCAAATTCGCCTATTATGTAGGCAACCAACTATACAGACAACTCAAGCATGCCGTGACCACAGCAATCAAATTAATTCAATGCTAAAAAATAAAATTAATCTTTATTTAGTGTCAAACAATTGTTAGAAAATTTAAATCGGAGGGATGCGTAATAAATTCGCATAAAATAAAAACTGAAAGTAATCACGTTTTAACCGAAGAAATGAAATGAAATATTTTATGCTACGTTGAATAATAATAATTAAAAAAAGTTTGCGATCGCCGGGAATTGCACTCGGATCAACTGCTTGGAAGGCAGCTATGATGACCCTTACACCACTTTGACGCTGATGTATGTGTTTTGTACAAAAGAAATATAATGTGCACGGACCTTACGGAAACATCACCCTGTCAATTTTTGCATTTAACAAAAAAGTGATCATCTGTGTCCTATATACAGGATGAAATACTTATTTAATATAAACACTGCATCAACATAACCTTCATACTCAAATAATTCACAACTGTAGTGACGTTTGTTTCTGATTTTTAGTTGTCGGTATAGTTGGTTGCATACACAATAGGCGAAATTGACGCGTTTCTTTTAAAAGTATACATAGGGAATGTGTACTAAAAAGAAAAATTCCCTGTATACATAGGATAGTTACTATTGTACTGATTATTTCTTTTGTTTGATGTATCGTTACTAGTTTTCTTTACAATAAATATTCTAGAAGCGTTTTTAATAATCTTGAATTTTATAGGTTAGGGATTTTCCTGTGTTGCAAAATAAAAAAAAAATCATAAATCCGTAAGTTACAAAAAAAAAACATGTAAGTTACAACATTAGAACTGAAATTACGAAAAAAACTGTAAATTACATGAAAAAAACCGTAAATTACCGAAAAAACCCGGAACTTACAGAACTTTTTATGAAAAACATAAATTACATAAATTACGTAACTTACACATAAAAAACATAAATTACCGTAAAGTTACAAGTTAATTTACAATTTTATAAAAAACATGTAAATCAACAACACTACTTAAAGGTCATCTAAAAGTTTGGACTTTTCCTTTTTATTTGTAGAACAAATTCCTTAAAAATTTAGCACTTTCCCCTGCTCCAATACCATTTGAAACTCACGATGCAAAATTTGTTTTTAAAAGAAACCTAATACAATATTTTTAAATAAATAGTTTTTCTGAATTTAACATAGATTATGGTATACACTGTAATGATGGTTGCATATGTTAAACCGGGAACAGTATTTTGCAAAACTATATCACCTTCTACCAATAGTTATTGTATTTTGGCACCTTCGGACGTACAAATGGTAGGATTGTGATATCAGTTAAGCTTTTAACAACTAAAATTAGTTACCTTATTGCCTCTTAAATAGTTCTTCCTGTTTATATTGATTCTATTTATTTAACTATGTATGTATTATAACATGTGTAATGATTTACATTTGTTTAATACATATTTAGATCCCATTGCGTATCATTTTTTGCAATTTTCGTGCTGTTTCTGCAATTTAAATGCCTATTGTATAGCCGTTATTCGCATATTTGCAACTCTACACTCAATATATGTATTACTAAAAACATTAATGGGCTAAAATGACGTAACAACATCTCCCACTTACATCATATTTTTGCCAAAATGCTATATCGCATTTTCCATTTACATTTGAAACACTTGTTTCGTTCTGCTGCAAATTGCTTGCAGCAACTTCAGTGTAAAACTTCTCACGCAATATTTGCGTATCCATGCAAAACGTTTTCAAGAATATTTCAATTCGGTGCAATCACAAGCTTCTTTAGATCAATAGAAGCATACAATTGTACTTCAGGTGTCGCCGTCTAGCTCAATAGGAAAACTCTTAAATTGTTTTTAGGAAAACTAGGAGTTTCAACGCATTACTAAACTTTTTCATGTAAATATTTTGTCCATCTGCTATTTCCAATAAAAATTTTACAAAACGTTTTGCAAATGGGTTTCATTTTAATTAATAGATGCAAACAGAACGTTACAAATTTTGCTTCTGAGCTTTATAAACATGTATGATATGTGAGGAAGAGGCCATAGATTCGTCTTTAAGAAAAGTCATAACATTTTGAGATTGAAATAATCATCGATGCAATAACATTTTATAGGCTTCATATTTTTTATGGATTTTCAATTCCTGGAGCGAGTAGATTTAATAACAAAGCAAAGCTTTCATCGGGTTCAAATTTAATAACACACTCGATATGGCGAAAAGTGAGTTTTAACTTTCCTAGTAGACAACGTTCCATGTCAAATGGAAGGGATCGTTTTAAGTTTAAATTTAGAAGTAATTGGTAAACCAAAACGATCAGCGTTCGTTGTGATAACCACGAGTGTTGGTTTCGAAATGAATTAACAATTCCAACTTCAATCTGGAAAGCTCACATTCACCGGATTCGGGGATTATTCTGTCGATATTGAAACTACACATAACAGGATTCCCTAGAATTTGATTCGGAAGTTAATACATTGACCGTTCATTCGCATTCCATTGCAGTGTAAACAGTTCTAATATACCTAGAACTCGCAAAGTGCGCTCTTGCTTTATCAGACACATCCACTTTCTGAGAACAAATCGTTTGACCCGACCGACAACAGAAATCCTGCAAATTTTTGTGGCTCTTCAAATATGTTTGCATTGTTTGTTGTCTGCTTGTTAGTGGACGCGGTAAGTAGGGAATTAGGGTAGACAACTATTTGAAGGGGAAACCTTCACACAATACCTTGAAGACTTGCAGGATGAAATACTATCTAGTTCAAAGGACTTCTTTGACGAAGGACAGTGGAAACAAACCTGGTTGAATCATAGATAACCACCAATAAAGTCAATAGGATGGACTGGACTATGCGATTACCAGATTTGAACTCTATAGAGAACTTACGTTAAATGTTATCAAACATCATATTGAACCGCTTGTCCGATTTTCGTGCGTTTGAATTTAAACGTTTAGTAGATTCACTTTATTAGATCATCATCAACAGCCTTTCCGTCCCACTGCTGGGCATCGGCCTCTTCTCTGCCACGTGTTTCTCCTCAGCGCTAAGGTAGATTTTATTAGATACTTTTCGGTTATTCCAGGAGTTACTGCTGATTGCTGTGTTTTTATTAGCTGGTGCCAACTAGAATTTATGAAGCAAACAGGATCCATGTTTTTGAGGCATTTCCAGCAACTGAGCCATGAGGTTTGCACTCTGGCTGTTTTAGGAACCGGCTCTAGGTCTCAAGAGTCTTGGCTAGTTGGTGTGTAAACGTTTTGTGCTGAGTGAAAATATGGTTGGGTTAAAACTGCTCTTATAATTTAGTTTTCGTGCTGTTTCCAGTAATAAAACTCGACAATAAATTTGGAGTACATACAAACAAGATTTAATAACATAGCTGAGAAATACTGTGAGATTTCTCTTATTGTTTGATTCAGGCGAAATTAATCCCATCACCCTCTTTAACTTTTGCGTGAAGATTAGCCGCTTCAACAGAAATTCGGCGATACAATTTAACGTTTTTGGTGCTTAATCAGCCAGTTGGTCGCTATTTCTTGATTGTTCCAGAAAAATCCTTATTGCGTAACTTGTCGCAACACCCAGATCTTCGTTACATTGTTTCGGTTGCAGTAACGTAGGTTTCGCCGCTGTCCTTTTCTCTCGTCTCTCCCTACCCTTCTCCTTGGAGCGTCTATCAAGTGGAGATCAACATTTCGGCTTCTCTGTCTCCAAATAACGGTAAAAACAATCCACATTTTCATTGTTTATTTATTTGTAAGGTGCTTCGGGGTTCGGGTTATAAAAAGTAGATGAAATTATATTTTTTATCAAATAAAGACAGATTTTCTTACCATTTCTTTATTAATTCAGTAGTTGGTTCTACTTTGTTCTAAAAATAAAATTATTGGTGTTATGGTTGCGTAGCAGAGCACTGCAGATGCCGGTCGAACTACATTCCTAGTACAACAGCTGGCCAGTACTCGGATGGGTGAATCAATATTGTGGCATGTACTACCGCTTGTTGTAAGTATTTAAGAGACTACTTGATATATATATATATATATATATATAAGAGGTCGGACAAATATGAAACGGGATTAGCACTACTGCGGACGCTATAAGAAACTGACTGTTTCCAAATCATATCCAAATTGTAGCTGGAACTTTCTTCTGCACATAGCTAAAACGGCATCCTGTCAGAACTTGCGTGGTAGGCTGTGCATGCGAATGAACAAGTTAGTGCAGCTGTCACATGTGACACAAGTCAAACATGGAGCAGAGACCGAACATTAAGTTTTGTTTCAAATTAGGGAAAACGGCCACGGAGACATTCGAGATGTTGAAAACTGTGTACGGCGATGTGGCCATGTCTCGTACTCGCGTTTTCGAGTGGTGGGCCAGATTTCGTGAAGCCAGAAGCTGGGTCGTCCGGTCACATGGAGAAGGATTTGAAGAAAAGGAAGGTCTATGCTACATTTGTCCTGCACAATTTGACCGCTGAGCAAAAAGCGCATCCAGTGGGAACCTCCCGCGACTCCATTGCAACAGCCAACAGTGACCCAAATTTTCTGGATTCAGTTGTTACTGGTGACGAGTCGTGGTGCTTCCAGTACGATCCAGAAAGCAAGAGACAAAGCATGGAATGGCGATCGAAGACGTCCCCCAGGCCAAAGAAATTCCGTCTCAAATATCGAAAGTGAAGACCATGCTGATCACTTTGTTCGACAGTCAAGGCATCATTCACAAAGAATTTGTGCCACCGCGTGTCAGCGTCGCTAGCCTGTACTACAAGGGTGTCATGATGCGTTTACTAAAACGCATTCGACATGTGCGACCGCATTTGGCAGCCTCCGGCAGGTAGCACCTTTTACACGACAATGCCTCTGTGAATTCTGCCTTGATTGTGAAGCCGTTTTTGGCGACAAGAAATGTCCCAGTCTTAGAACATCCTCCCTATTCGACGGATCTGTCTCCAGCGGAAATTGGCCCTCAAGGGTAGGCGCTTTGATGACGTGGAAGACATTCAACGGAATGTTACCGCCGAACTAAACGCACTTCCTCGCGACAAGTTTAAGCAGGATTTCCACGACTTGTATCGTCGATGTCAACGGTGCGTAGAAGTCGAGGGAGATTACTTCGAAGGACGCTAGGGTATTTTCACCTATGGCTACCTCACATGCTTTGTATTTGATCAATCCCGTTATATATTTTTCCGACCTCGTATACATATACAGAAAAAGAAGAAACAGACTCGTGTTAGTCACCTGATGTTGAATTCGCAGATTGTATCTCGATTTTAAAGTAAATTTGGTAGGCAGTAGTGGGGGCTCGAGCACCAAGATCGGACGTCTTGATACCCGTTTTTTACATATAATTTATAGCTGGATCAACTGTGCTTCTCGTTCGAAAGATTTTATATATAACTATACAAATAGTTTGTGAGAAATCTTGAAGAAAAGAGTAAACACAGCAAGGTAGGCTCGATTCCTATACGCTGTCGTATCCGGCCCTTACATGAGGATCTTCGTTTAAAAATGACTTGAAAGAGTAGCGCCCACTACAGCGGGCCGGTTTTAACCTTACATGTGAGTGAACATTGAGCACTACCACCGCTACCATGAAGTTGATGGGGGAGGCGTGGAGATCATTTTATCCTGTGTTTGTAGCAGTCAACATTGCTGTACACTCCAGTGAAAAGTGTATGAAATGGAGTTTCAATGTAAAATTAAAGTAGGGAAGCGTACGCTTTTACTTCTCTTACCGAATGCTAACCGCCCATGTACATTGTATTCGTCTCTGTTCCTCCTAATGCCCACTCTTTCTCGCGCCGCGCAGCTCCCATCAGCAAGGTTAATTCCGGCAAGCTGTACTTTGTCTTACTGCATACATTGTGGCAATCAGATTTTCCCTCCTCGTTGTGATAGTCGGAGAGCAAAAAAAAAGGACGGTAACCATCGCTCGGCCCGTGATGACATCTAAAAAGAAACTCATAGAAAGAAAAGTATGCGAGTTTCTCATCAAATACTTGAGCTGGCCAATCAAATGTAAATAATATGTTGTTCCTGGAGCGTTCTGTCTTAATTTATATAATTGTAATAAATTTCTGATATGTTTCTTAAGTAATTAAGAACTGATTTGATGGGTTTGACAGACACTGCCAGAGGTGCGTTTAAACCTAAATTTACCGCAATTTATGAAGTCCTAATAAACGGCTGACGGTAAATTACTTGCCCCTCACAAAGGTTTACTTTTACATAATGTCACTATGGATTATTAATTATACATAAAATACAAACCGAAACACTATGTGTTAACATATACCCCGTCTACAGGTTATTTGAAAAATATCGCATAGAGAAGCGGATCGTTTTACGAATTAAAGCATGAGTGTGACAACCGAAAATGTGATTTAATATTTATGAATCGCAAAACAGATCCCCGTGATTGCGTTTTCAAATACATCGCTATAGGAATATTGGATTGAATAATGTGTTACCGAGTTCTACTTTTATTACTTGATTTCCCCTAAGAAATCCAAAACCGTAGGTGATTCTTTTAACCGTCTCAACTGAGCTTTGTGGAGTCACTCTAAGGAAGCTGTACGCGAGAAGTGTCATTTCTAATTTCATGTATATTCCATTTGCGGAAAAATGCAGATCCTTATTTACCTAAATCAAAGTGTAACTTGGAAAATTCAGATTTGCTTATTTTTCAACAATTTTGTAGATGTTCAATTTAGCATAGCCAATCTTAGATAGTGTTGGAATCTCGTGGTATCGATTATACGGCTGAAACACCTAGCTTATTTCAGATGTTTATTATCATAGGCCACTAATTTCTAAATTATTAAAAACATCCTGGCAAAGAGGTCATGTAAATGTCAAAGTTAAAACGGGTCTCCCAAAAACATGCTTAGTGCCGCTTACATTATTCAATCAGTAATTTACTAACTAATTTATGTTCGGCTATGACGTAGGAGATATATTGAAAAAAGAGAAATATTTAAGGCAGAGCGAGTGCTTGTTGTTAATTAGCTTCCACACACAAATTAAATTCTTATTTACAGTGTTATATACAGGGTCTGTATTTCAAACTATAACATCCCTTTTTTTATTTGGAAGCAAACAATAAATACTGTATACACGGATTCCATTTTTAGATGTAAATGACAGGAAATCATACAGCAAAACTTGTTGCTCAAAACAATTAATGGTTATTTAAGTACATTAATAAATAATAATCCAAGTATTTGTTAATGTTAAACACAAAATTTTTAAAAATGTGTTATGGCAAGGTGAAGAGCGATCGTCGCTGGTGGGTAGAAAAGCGCGTATCAACACTCTCTTGCTCACAGTTCAGATTTTCACTTCTTCGTTACTAGTGGTGATTTTTAATTCTAATTGCAATTAAACATGGAGCGGCATTATGATCTGTCTGAATTCGAGGCTTAGAGGATCATAGGCCAATTAGAAGGTGAACGAACATCGCAACCTGTTGTCCGAGTGTTTGGGGTACGCCAAAGTGTAACTTGTCCACTTTGAATCCGTTTGTTGAAAAGTGGAGATGTGCGACGAAGACAAGGACCAGGTTAGCTAGCATCAACAATGCCAAGAGATGATAGCTTGCACGTACCAATCGACTCCTTTATACAAACCAGTTTCGCAGTGAGTTTGCTGCTGTTACTGGAAGAAGGCTTGCGTCAATAAGTAACACCATTGCAGTTAGGAACTGGGATAGCATCGCCTCCGGCGATGTTGTCATGCCCCTTTGGGACGTCACCGGCTACGAAGCGCCTGACGTCAAATCTGTCTTACCCAATGTGAATTGACCTTTGCACAGGCTTCCTCCATCCTTGGATTGAGGCGGCCGGCCAGCTACTGACTTCCTACATTTTGTTCTAGGCTGTCCGAGTGGTCCCGATATCTTTCATTTCTCGGCTCCAACCTCCTCATACGGGTCGTCAACCACTACTCTCTCGGGTCTAAGCCAAAACTCGGGAACCCGCCCACCAATCCGAGTAGGGAGCCCAAGATTCCAAATTGGCGCATGGGTACCGCTTCGTACACCGCAGATAGTTTCGTACTCTCTTATGTCCACAGCGCTTTCTAGCCATCCTCGGACTACTCCTGCTTTTCTTATGCAGCTTTGGATTTTATCAGCCTTTCATACTTCAAGTCTATTCATTTAGTTTCGCATCGTTCTCTCTCCTTTTGGCAATTCAGCATTCGTACTCCACTGTTTCCCAACTCCTACCTTTCCTCCGTGGGCTATAGCCGCTACACTAGGGTGGTTGGTTATCCGAACATGTGACGAACTCGCGAATGGCGTCTCCCACATATTCAGACAGTTCCTTGTCCACCCCCTCATCTTGTGAGGTTCCAGTTTGTGTGAGTTGGCAGTAGAGACCCAGTGCATACATTGGCTCACTTTGCTTCTTTGTCGGTGCTAGGTGAAAAGGTCTAGGTGGCTAAAGAATCGAGCATCCTCCATGGACCTGGCAGATCGGGTCTCCACCAGGCTAGGTAAGGACCTAGACTGCAGCCAACTCGACCATGTCTACCTAGTTAGAGCAGCAAGCTGTCTGTATACATGATACACTCTCCAATTAGCATCCCCCGCGTGACAGACTTTCCTTGACTGCCCCCCCCGCACTTTCAACGTAGGGTCCCAGTTTAAAAGTATTAACACTGGTTGTCCAGGGACCGGGATCCATTTGACTCTAACTATAGTAGAGATCCATGGGTGCCGTGGGCGGTGGATACATTCTGTTGCATGAAAGGCTATGTATTGCGCATCATACATCTTAATGTTTCATTCCACCTAGGTGGGCGAGGCCGAGGTGGTCCGAAAAAACGGGTATCCTCCATAGGTCTGACAGCTCGGGCCTCCGCCAGATTAGGTAAAGATCTTGGTTGCAGCCAACCCGAACACTTCGCTCGATGGACGGCAAGTTGTCCGCTCACTTAACGCCACTTCCATGGCCGTCCGCAGCGTAGACGGCTTCCTTGTCTGCCTCCCCAAAATTGGGTTGCTGTTTATATATGTCAGCACTGGTCGTCCATCGACAGAGTCCCGTTAGACTCCAGTTTCAACTAGAGACTCAGCAGGTACCGCTAGGAGGTGAAGTTCTCTTGTGCATGATAGGCTATGTATTACGCGTTACTACAATTTATTTCTTCGTCACCTAGGGTCACCCAGGTATCCTCCGTATCTGTAGATCGGGTCTCCACGAGGCTCGATAAGGCACAAACAATAAGAAATCACCTTTTTGGCGTTGGCCTGTATGCTCGAAGGCCATTGGTTTGCATTCCACTTACTGCAAATCATAGAAGAGCCCACAGAATGTAGAGAAGCATAGGAATAGGGACCATAATAACAAGGAGTACTGTTTAGAGACGAATCAAGACTCACAGCGTAACCAGATAACAGGCATATTTTGATTTGGCGGGAACACGGAACCCGAAATAATCTACAATTTTTCCAGAAACGACCGCAATATTAAGGTAGGGGTGGGATGGTTATGGGTTGGAATAAGTACTGGAGGTCATACAGACATCTTTATATCATTCAGAATGGCGCTCTTCCTGCCCAAAAGTATCTGGATGAGATTCTGTGACCCACAGCTCTTCCGAACGTAGAAGCAGTGGGAGAACAATTTATGTTTATGGATTGATAGAATGGACTGGCCAGTAAATTCCTCTGATGGTAATCCAATCGAACATGCATGTGATGTTGCTACACGAAATATGCCACCCCGTACAATACTAGTACTTTAAATTGGTTTCAGAGAGGAATGGGAAATGATTGCACAAGAGCTCTGTGATTATTTGTACCAATAAGATGTCAAGCCTTTCTAGCTGTAAGTGGAGATCATAACTATTTAACAATTAATAAATAATAAAATGTAAAGATTACTGGTTTCTGCACTACTTATTCGTGCACATTAACTTTGTAATATGTACTCTATAGTGATGACTGCATTAAAACTTGCACAAACGTGATTTGTGAATGTTCTAAATAAGTTATATATTAATAATAATAAAAGGCAATTTCAACAGGTATTTATTTATTTTTGCTTTATACGTATTTCGACATACAATATGTCATTATCAAAAGCATTTAATGAAGTAAACATTTGTAGTTGCTTGGGTAACAGCACACTGGATCTTGGTTTTGGGCTCTTCTATTCCAAAACTTCTAATAGCGGGGAATTTATGAGCTCAATTTGCTCATTCATTAAAGGTGTGTTTGTTAAAGTGTGTTTGTGAATTTGAAAGGCCTCGAGCATATCCAATTTACGTTTATCATCACAGAAGTGTAAAAATGTTATTATATTATTTGATGTCAATGCATGATTGTGTTCTAATAAGTGTTTAGCATAGTTTGATTTTTCTGGGTGTTTATATTTGTATGAGCGTATGTGTTCTTTGTATCTGGTGTCAAAATTTCTAATTGTTTGACCTATGTATACATAATGGGTACCACACAAAACTGATAGACACACTAATCAAAAAGAAAGATTATAAATTAGCAATTCAAAAAATATATTCTAAAGACCACTCTGAAAATGGTAAATATATTTCAATTCCTTATTTCGGTGATATATCGGAGAAAATTGCTAAAATTATAATCAAATCAAGTACATTTAAAGTAAGTTATAAAACAACAAAAAACACTTTCAACACCTTATTCAACGCAAAAGACAGAACTAACGATTTTTAAAATCAGGTATTTACAAATTAAACTGTTCACATTGTAATTATGTATACATAGGTCAAACAATTAGAAATTTTGACACCAGATACAAAGAACACATACGCTCATACAAATATAAACACCCAGAAAAATCTAACTATGCTAAACACTTATTAGAACACAATCATGCATTGACATCACATAATATAATAACATTTTTACACTTCTGTGATGATAAACGTAAATTGGATATACTCGAGGCCTTTAAAATTCACAAACACACTTTAACAAACACACCTTTAATGAATGAGCAAATTGAGCTCATAAATTCCCCGCTATTGGAAGTTTTGGAATAGAAGACCTGAACCAAGCCCAAAACCAAGATCCAGTGTGCTGTTACCCAAGCAACTACAAATGTTTACTTCATTAAATGCTTTTGATAATGACATATTGTATGTCGAAATACGTATAAAGCAAAAATAAATAAATACCTGTTGAAATTGCCTTTTATTATTATTAATATATAAAGTATGAATTTCAACGAAGTAAGGCAGCAAACAATTAACAAATTATTATCATCTTCACTAGAAGAACAAGCCAGACTATACAAGAAGATCATGATTAAACATGGATTAGCAGCACAGAACGTTTGATTTAATCAAGAATGTCAAAGAAAGAAGCTTATTCCGAACTACATTAACATCAATACAAGAACCAAAAATTACATTACTGAGAAGATCATCAAAAACGCTAAGTTAAGATGGTTGAAAGAAGAATCAAAGAAATGGTTCAGAATTAGAGGCAACTTGCACATTCATTTAAAGGTACTCCACACAGAACTCACATACAAATTACACCCAATTGAATTTGACGTTTTTGACAATGACATTAGAGAATTAGTTAGCAAAATTATATTTCAAAAATACACAATACAGAAACACAAACTTTTAAGATTAGAGCAAAACACACGTGAACTTAAAAATTATACAAAACCCAACACCATCATAAATTTCCATCCTCGTTTCCTAAATTTGTCAAACATAGAATTCAATGACAAGGAAGTAAAATTTCTAAATAAAGGATTCAAATTCTGTCCATTCCCAAAATTCACTAACAATATTAAAGAAATTTTAGCAGTTAATTCAGAAAATATTCTTAAAGAAAAACATTTCAATTATGCAAAATTTCAAATTGCCAATTTGTTAAAAGACATGTCAACAACACACAAACATTCAAATTATAATACAAGCAAACATAATAATTTACTACTTGCATCAATTAAAGACAAAATCACAACAAACAATCTTATTTCTGTTAGAGCAGATAAAGGTAATACTTTAGTTATTTTACATAAAGATGATTATATACAAAAAGTTAATAATTTTATAACTACCTCAAATTTAGAAACCTTAAATAGAGATCCTACGAAAAAATATAACAGCTATCTAAAACCAACATTAAATAACTGTATTGTTACCTTAACAGATTATGAGAAAAGAAAAATAATACACCCAAACCCACAACCACCAAAACTATACGGTTTAATTAAAATACATAAACCCCAAATGCCTATTAGACCGGTAGTCTCATACATTAACGCACCCAACCACATGTTAGCAGAAACATTAAATAACATAGTTACTAGTTTAGAATACACACCAAAATATTCTGTTAAAAATTCTTCCGAATTAATCAGTAGGTTGTCCAGTCTAGGTTTACCACCACACTGCAAACTAGTTAGTTTCGATGTCACCAATATGTTTTCACAAATACCTCCTCAAGCGTGTATTCCTTTGTTAAATAATATTTTTATCAACAAAAATGTTGAATTAACAAAACGAAATGAGTGGATTCAATTATTCGAACTTTGTATTAATCAAAATTATTTTATTTTTAATGATAAAATTTATCTTCAAAAAAACGGTTTACCAATGGGAAGTCCAATTTCTCCACTTTTAGCTAATATATTTATGGAAAATTTAGAAGATCGAATTTTTGAATCAAATCATTCTTCGAAAATTATATTTTGGTTCCGTTACGTTGATGATATTTTAGCATGTTTTAATAGTTCATTTGAGTTTCTTGGTGACTTCTTAACGTTTATCAATACTCTACACTCAAACATAAACTTTACATTAGAAACAGAACAAAACAGATGTATTAATTATTTAGACTTAAACATAAAAATTAATTCCGAAAACAAACTCGAATACTCTATTTATAGAAAACCTACACAAACAGATATCACAATACCACAGGACTCATGTCACCATAAAACACATAAATTAGCAGCCTATAGGTCACTGATACATAGAGCTTTAACAGTTCCCCTAAGTAACACTGATTACACCAAAGAGATTTCGATTATTAAACAAATTGCATACAGTAATGGGTACCACACAAAACTGATAGACACACTAATCAAAAAGAAAGATTATAAATTAGCAATCCAAAAAATATATTCTAAAGACCACTCTGAAAATGGTAAATATATTTCAATTCCTTATTTCGGTGATATATCGGAGAAAATTGCTAAAATTATAATCAAATCAAGTACATTTAAAGTAAGTTATAAAACAACAAAAAACACTTTCAACACCTTATTCAACGCAAAAGACAGAACTAACGATTTTTTTAAAATCAGGTATTTACAAATTAAACTGTTCACATTGTAATTATGTATACATAGGTCAAACAATTAGAAATTTTGACACCAGATACAAAGAACACATACGCTCATACAAATATAAACACCCAGAAAAATCAAACTATGCTAAACACTTATTAGAACACAATCATGCATTGACATCAAATAATATAATAACATTTTTTTTTACACTTCTGTGATGATAAACGTAAATTGGATATACTCGAGGCCTTTCAAATTCACAAACACACTTTAACAAACACACCTTTAATGAATGAGCAAATTGAGCTCATAAATTCCCCGCTATTAGAAGTTTTGGAATAGAAGAGCCCAAAACCAAGATCCAGTGTGCTGTTACCCAAGCAACTACAAATGTTTACTTCATTAAATGCTTTTGATAATGACATATTGTATGTCGAAATACGTATAAAGCAAAAATAAATAAATACCTGTTGAAATTGCCTTTTATGAATATCCAAAATAGACAAATTCATCAATTGTTTAACCAACACGAAATTAAATAAAATTGCAGCAACCTTTTTGTAGACCTCATTGTCGCTGTTATAATTTGTTGTACTGTATGAGCTTGTGTAGCTAGTAACAAAGCAAGTACACACGCAAAGACAACAGGGAAAATCAAGAAAATTATCATGTAGAAATTAGTTAGCAAAATTTATTTTAAAATTATCAGTGATTTCCCTTTTATAACACAAAATACCCTTCAAGTTTATAATTCAACATAAACATAATAAAACATCAATTAATTCAATTATTTTTATTCCTCCTTCCAAATGTTTATAGTTTTCCTTATAAAAAAACATTTACCTCATTCATCTGAACGCAGCTTTGGGGTAATGGTCTTCTGTACCGAATTTTAAATCAACTAATCAACTAAGAACGTTCAGCAAACAAAGAAATAAATTACTGTGAATAACGTTTTAAAATTAATGTAGGTAACTCACAATCTATACCACGGCTATATCCCTTTCGCTCCAGTGACTCACTTTTGTGAGTATCGTATTTATATTTATTTTAAAGGTCAAAATAACTTTTGTAATCGTTCGCGACTGTATAACACGATTGTGGCGGTTCCAGCCAATGACGCTGCGCACTTGTTTTCTTAGTTTTCAACGAATAGCGATAACGAGTGCATGTCAAACTATTGTTTTTGTGCTTCTGTGACCAGTGTTGGGTAGTATCTAGATACATGTATTTAGATACTGGATCTAGATACTATTCAAGTATCTAGTATCTGTATCTAGATACGTTTATAAAATTGTATCTTGTATCTATATCTAGATCCTATTAAGCGGTATCTTCTTCATTAAACAATAAAAGATCCTAGATACATTCAAGAATTATAATTAATTTTATGTAGTTTTCTAATTTTATTAAAACATTTCTTCAATTTAAAATTTAGGACATTTTTGGACATTTAAATTTTAGGGTTTACTTTTAGCAGAAAAACCCAAATACGTCTTAAGATAGGTAATGGTAATAAGCATTCAAACATCCCCATTTTGAGGAGATAAGAACTGTAAGAAGCTTAAGATTTTAAGTATACATTTACCTATTGTGGCTATACAAATTACAATAACCGCCCTTGCTGTTTTCGATATTGGGAATTTCCAAGCAAATCTCGTAAGTAATAACCGAGCGGTAGGCTTATCTAAAGTCTTGACAAAACTTGAAGTTTTCTCAGTATAAATAAAAGTAGTGGACAAGTACAGAATCAATTCTTGTGCTACAATTAGAAGAACGAATGATAACGAAAGTGCTTTTTTGGAAGTGCCAGCGATACTGGATGGCTATCCCAATAAAATGTTCTCTAGTAATTATTTTGTGTCTTATTATTATTATCGATTTGTTAACAACCCTAAATTCCGCAGATTTTCTTTAAAAATAATATTATCCATTTCTGGAAGTGTAATTTTTTAAAGTAGGTATCTAATTTGTATCTGAGAAGGATCTAGATACATTTTAAAGTATCTTGTATCTGTATCTAGATACACGTAGTAAAATGTATCTTGTATCTGTAACTAGATACACTTTTTTAGAAGTACCTGTATCTGAATCTAGATACAAAAAAAAAGTATCTTACCCAACACTGGTTCCCATATAATCTCACAATACTTTGTGGCTGAAGGAAAAGGAACATAATAACAAATTTATGTAAAAATACGTCAAAATTTTATTCATTATGGACTTACAACTTACTGACCTGGTTTAGAGTTCATGTATTTATTGTTATTGCTGCTTTGCAGCTTGCAAATAGTTGAGTTTACAAATTAGTTTACATTTTTTACCTAATCTATAGTTTGTCAAAATAGTTAATCAAAATTTATTCATCCATTTTTTTGCCTTCTGTTTAATTCTTTCATCCACCCTATGCCTTTACCACTCTCGCTTAATACCGCTTTTAACGTTTGCCTGTATTTATATCCTGTATTTTGTAGCACTGGTATACTAAATGCTCTATTATCTTCATCGCACAGCCTACATACTTTGTCTTACTTACATCTTTTTTCCACGTTTAACTCATGTCTTAGTCCTCTTTGTGTCCAAACTGTTTTTTTCCTTTCCATTAACGTGCGCAGTTTTACTATATTTACAGTTTCTTGATAAAGTTCCTCTACACGTATTACAAAATAAGTATCTGTTCTATTTGTTTCCATAACTTTCCATCGAGTATGTATATTTTCCTATAACTAAGCGAATGCATCTTACATATAACATTAGTACCTAGTACTAATTTCGTATTAACACGCCGGCGTCCGGTTAAAGATTGCGACAAATACGTATTGATGAGGTTGGTATATATAGAGCGGTAAAAAACAGCGAGGTCTTAACTTTGAAGCCTGAAATTCCACAATAAATTTCGAAAACAAATTACTCGATTTGGATTATGGGTTTCTATAGCATCTCAGTTTCTAAACAGTAAAATTTACTTTTGCAAAAAAGTACATCTTAACTTCCACCTTTAAGGCCAGATGTTTATACAGATATTTTTTACAGTACTTTGTAAGTTTTCCAATACTTTAACTCAAAAAGAATATACAAACGGCCATCTCTTTCAACCAAAAAATACCACTTTTCTTTTTTTTTGTTTTGGAAGGTGTTTCGCAAGTTGTTTGACTATGACTGTGGTATCTATATGATTTATTAACATCCCTAAAATGAGCTAAGCAGATCGTCTGGTTTTCCATATAGTGCAACTAAACAATTTCTGCTTTCTTACAATAATACATTCAAATTTTGGAAAACTGCTTCCACCACGATATTTAGAACACCTAAATACGTATTTCTGCAACTAAGCTGCAGTCTTCAGTAGGAATTTAAGAGACTTATCTGCAGAGGTAGTTCACACCTAAGTTATTTTAATTATTTTAAGTTCCTACTGAAGATGGTAGCTTAGTTGTCCAAACATGTACTAAAGTGTTCTAAATATCATGGTGGTATAAGGGGGTTTCAAAGTTGGTATACTTAAACTACCGTCTCTAATCAATCCTAATGATATATTTGTACCGTCGTACTCAGATTCCATAATACTACTGTAATTCTTAAACAAAGAGAAGATGCACTTGTTTTGATAATGTTAACGTCAAAATATTTGCTTAAACATATCATTCATTTTTATGAAAATGTCTATCAAACTTTTTTAATGTATATTTTTGGTAAATTACACTAAAGAAGGAAGAAAGAAAAACAGGAAGTGTAACTAATTACGGTTACAGTACCAAACCAAACGCTTTTATAGAAGGAGACAGCTGAGGTAAAAACAGAACACATGCCGAAGTTCTGTTTACAGTTCCGGATATTTTTCAGAAGTTAACTTATTTACTGTAATCTCAATGCACCTTCACATTTTAGATTTCAACAAAATCAAAATGACCGTTATCGAGACACTTAAAATTTCAAATTCATAAAAAATTTCAGTAGGTAATCATCCTATATGAATTTTACGTTAAAAAATTTAAACAAACCCGTTGCGTTCGGAGTTTTGGCACTAGAAAGGTCAACAAAAATAAGTTGATTTATATAATGAAGCTGTATAACATTATAATTTGAGCTAAAAAAGCCCAACACGTTTTCGTGTGTTTTACATTCACATCGGATTTTTACAAAAAAACTTGTTTAGCAGATGAATTTTTAATAAATCTTTGGATTTCAAATTTTATCAGAATGTAACCAATGGCTTCAAGAATCTGGGCGTCCACACATACAAGGCTCTAACCCGTTAGTTAGTCAGCAACTCTTAAAAATATCTTCATAAAAATTATGTTGTATTGGTAAAAAACCATGGTGGGGACGATGGAATTATTCGCTTTTTGTCATCTCCTACTGTTTTGAGAAATTATAAGCCACTTTGTTATTTTAAATAGAACACCTTGCATATATGTGTTAGGGTCGACCTTACGGGGGGCGAATAAAAACTATTGAATTCTCAAATTTAAATACGGTTGCAGCGCTTCTGCATTTAATTTGTGCAGTTCCTGGGTAAACAAACAGCGGATTCGATCAGAACTCACTGGCGGCGACAGGCAGGTTACATGTAACAGATAAGAGAATGCAGATTTACTGATCTGTCAATAAATCTTGGGCTGTTGTACTCACCTGCCCCTAGAATGGAACTCGAACAGAGTACGGATTCTCATCTGCCGACTACCTGCTGTGATCGCAGTCATTCGTAATCGTACTGTAATTACGACGATTATGCATATCTTCTATGTATCGAACTGGCGGTATTTTTAATCCTCCAGAGGGATCCAGGCCATGGACCAAGTCCATAGCCAGTCACTGTGTTATTCGCACGAGTTGCGGGGGGGGGTGCGCCAAGGGTAGAGTATCATTAATGTCCACACCCCCACGTAAAATTCAGTCGATGCCCTCCTGACATTAATATTTCATTCATAATAATAATAATAATAGTTCGACGTAGGCATATTTACGATGCAAACTCTGCCGACTGACTACCTCCAGAATGATTGCTAGGGGAATAATGACTAATCATGCCACACACATTTTCTACTCATACAGCTACTTATATTCACTATGCTACTGTTTCCAACCACTACTTACATAGACACACGAATCTTGTATAACAACCATAATAGGACCCAATACTTGTAACCCACATACAATACCAAGTAGATAATACGTAACCAGTTGGGTGAACGCATACGACACTTCACTTCATATATAATACCAAGTAGATAATACGTTACCATTCGGGTAAACACATAATATAGCACTTCATAGAATATAAACCATATATAATATCAAGCAGATAATACGTTACCATTCAGGCAAACACATATAACACCTCATGGAATGTAAACATAACCGAGCCAGGGATGCCACTGCTTATATCCGCTGACATTGCCATTGCAGCCCATCTTTATATATAATCACATACGTGGTAACACTAAATTCGCACCTTGCCTCAGCTTATAGGATATTCGCATAGCAATCAGTTAGTAGGTACCCAAACGCTATTAATTAGTGATTACACCAAAGATATGCAAGGTTACGCCTAGCTACAACAACCTCACGTCGATTGCCACCGCGTAGATCGCCTCTGCTGATCCTTCTCAACATTCCGCCACAAGGCCCTTCCTTCAAACTTTTTTTTGGATTTTACTTGAATTCAGGGTAAACGTCCTGCGCCATTTTCAGGTAAATAATTTAAACTTTTTTGTTTAGAAGACTTTAAATTTTAAAAACCGATTTAACATTTTGTTTAAAGCAATAAAGTTTGTAATAATTTTATTTTCATTGTGTAAGATATCAATTAAAGTTTACACGATTAAAAATTAGTACATTTCTAAATATTTTTTTTGCCAAAAAAATAAATTTTCATAGAAATTTCTGTTGTTGTATCCGCCATGCTCTTTTACCTGCACAGGATGATTTTCATTGACACATTGGAGTAATTAACTGGGAGTAGTAGTGCAATCATTCTGTGTACAACCCACGTTGTTGCAGTTGACATTATGTGAAAACCTTTTTGGATTCATCGAAGTCCATACCAGATATTTCCCTTAAAATCACAGTTTCTTTTTCACAAGAAAAATCATTTCCGTTGTTCCTGTCTCTCAAACATACCTAAAGCTTCCTCGAATATACTGTGTCCCAGATTGAGTAGGCTACCATGGGTATCTTTTTTATTATTTAAGATAGAGATTTGTTTAAATGAGTAAAGTTGTGCAACTTTTAGCGCTGATTGAGATTCCACTGAGAACAATTACGGCAGTTCTCTGCGTTATCATAAATTTTGTTTTACTGTTTATTAATATTCTCCATTCTTCTACTTGATTTAAAGCTTAATATTTTTAATAATTTTATTTTCTTTATTAAAATTATTCAGATATACTTTGTAATACATTATTGTGAATAGACAAAAATGCTATTTGTCCATGTAAAAATCCAATATGTCGTCCGTAATACTTAAAAGTTGCTAGGTATCAAAATCTTGAAAACCGTCATCATGAATTTTATTTTAATATCACTTATGAGCGTGCCTAATTAAAGCAAGTAACTCTCATAGTAAATGTTTTTTCACATCTCTTATAATTACTGAGATATTTGACTTTAAGGAAAATAGTGATATTCAGTATTTTTGTAATAATTTCCAAACTGTTGGGAATTTTAAACACATCTCTATATTTAATAATATGAAAGATACCCATGGTAGTCTAATCATTCTGGGACACTTTGTATAAGTTCGCAAATGCATAATTTTGTTTCACGTTCATTTAAGGTGTCTACAGGATTACAAATTTGACAATACTTTCATTAGCGATACTTCTTAAACATATCATGAAAATTTCGGTGATTTCTGGTGTCCCATTTTTTGAACACCCACCGTGAGAGTCGTCTTGCAGAGTTTCACGATCACATTGAAATTCAGTAGTGCATTTACAATATCGTAGATGAAAGAATATATTAAATTTTAATTAATTCATTATAAATTACGATGTTGCAAAAGTATTCACAATAAACAACCGATACCATACCCAACTCGTTCAAGCCCTTTAACGACATGACGTCAGCAATTAGTGACAAGCAACCGCTGTCAAAAGTTTGTTATTTTTCGGTCAATTGGCACCGGTACCATAGTGTGAATGAAATACATATTTAAATTCAAGTAAACTTTAACTATAATTTGCTCTGTATTATTTACTTATACAAACCTTCGTAAAGTAGTTCCACAAATCAATCTTTTTTGTAGATTTTCTTGGCGTGCAAGACTGTTCAGATAAACCAAAAACGTGAATAAAAAACCTAAAAATATTAAAAAAACAATTCATTGACTTTTTCCCTTATGACATGTTTCTAGAGAATTTTATTAAAAGCAAATATAGATACCATGCAACTAATTAATGGTAGTAGATAAAATTAAAAAAACAATAGCACAAATGTTACAATTTTACCCTAAGTTATAGACAAAAGTACTAATTTGCTTCAAAAGTCTGTAATTCCGAACTTATGTTGACGAGCCCAAGGTCTGTATATGGCAAAACAAATAATTGAAAATTTCAGGATTCATGTAGTTGTCAACATTGCCCCGATGCTAATCCGAAACAAATAATTATAGTCGGTTTGAAAGGTAAAGGGAGGGGGGGGAGGTGAAATGCATATCAACAACGTATTACATATGTAATACATAGTTTATAACAACCATAATATAAAGGTAAAAAAAATAATTTTCATTTGTTGTTGGTTGTTAAAAAACTAAATTTTAATGAAAGAAAATACCATTATTATTTATGTTTTCCAAAATATTGTTTTGTCACTTTGCATACACGCCGCCAAACACTTCTGTTCGACAGCTTTTAAATAGGATAAAACTTTGTTGTAATCCGCAATGTCGAGATTAACTCCTCTGGTCGCTGAGTGTCGCAGCAATAAATATATATACAGGGTGTCCTTTAAATGCCTTAAAAGCTTCAGGTAGAATTTTTCTTTTATGAATGCTTAATACAAATCTTCAAAAAAAAGTAGGTATTTGGAGCTTAGTTTTCTTGTACGAGAGTGTTAAAGTTCATATCTTTAAAACAGAATTTCATGGAAACAATAACGAGAACTTTAATGTTGCACGTATCTGCCGATAAGTGACTGACTGCCACTTGATTATGTAA
The DNA here is from genome assembly GCA_014611495.1 of Limonius californicus. Classification (NCBI taxonomy): domain Eukaryota; kingdom Metazoa; phylum Arthropoda; class Insecta; order Coleoptera; family Elateridae; genus Limonius; species Limonius californicus. The sequence continues at coordinate 33,201 of JABXWE010001935.1, forward strand.
AGATTAATATTGAGTTGACGATCTAGTTGCTCTTCTGGAAGTACTGTTAAAAATGATAAATTTCGTAAATACTACATTTGACAACAGTGCAAGGCCATGGTATTGTGATGAAAAGTAGAAAATTTGTTTTTCGACATTTGTCAAAATGCTTCATGTAATGTCGGCCTACTAATTAAATTCTCCATAAATGCAAAGACATCGTCAACGTTGCCAAGTATAATATTCTTTAAGTGTCTCGTGTGAGGAAACTAAGCACTATAGGAAGTTCGTGTTAGTGTTTTTGAGGACTGTATTTCTTACAGAATAGTGCTACCTGAAGCTTTTAAGGTATTTAAAGGACACCCTGTATATATAATATATATACCTGTACACTCAAATGAAAATTTAAACTATACAATGTTATTGACACAGTAGAGCATTTCTAAATTGTTTATATTCCTACATAAGTAATATGATAATCGCTAAAATGTTGATTCCTTAGTTCTTAGAAGAAATTATTGAAAACCCGTAGCCCGCTGAATGGTAGCTAAACTCGAAGTATTCGGGTCAAAGTGACAGTGTTGGTAACCCTACATTATTTGCTGTTACTTATGTAATTGACATATTATAAGTTTTACAAACCGTATGGATGTTTTACAGGTTGAAACGTTCATGAATTTTCACCGCAACACTTCTAATATTCTGAATGAAGTATCACATGTGGGGGACATTCGGCTTGGTTTCGATTCGAAGACCTTTAAAGTGAAGCGCAACAGCGAGTTCTTGGAGAGAGCAATTTCTGGAGAAGAGTGCGACTTCACGGACTCCAAAATCGTTAACAACCCTTTGGAAAGCATCGAAGCACTGGCTACGCATTACCGCTCAAGAAAGTTTAGTCCAAAACTGGTTTGGACCAAGTGTCCACGACCTGCTGGTTTAGGTATTCCTCCATGGGCTCCAAATCATCTTTACATCGCAGCAACGGACAGAAAAGTCGTGCTGATTATGGATCGCGATGTATCTAAGATGATTGGTAAATTGTCAGCTCCGGAGATGTTATGCCCGCATGGTATAACGTTTTCCCAGACATGTTTGGAAATATACGTTACAGATAAATGGAAGCATTGCATACACGTATTCTCTAGCGAAGGCGATTACCTTCGAACCCTGTGTTCTTTGGGTAGCGGTGCTGGAAAGTTGCGGAATCCCGAAGGAATTGCACTTAACCAAAGAAATCAACTTGTAGTGTGCGATGCAGGCAATGATCGCGTGGTCGTTCTGGATACAGTAGATGGTCAACATATATTTACGTATGGGATGAGTAATAACCGCACGGGCCTTCAAGCTCCTACGGGGGTCTGCATATACCAAGATAAAATCATAATCGCGGACAATGGTAACCACAGGATTAAGGTGTTTTCCGTAGACGGTAAGAAGCTCCTGGAATTCGGTTCCTTGGGAAGCAATAAAGGGCAATTTCGAACTGCCGAAGTAGTAGCTTGCGATCCACTAGGATTTATTTTAGTAGGAGATTCAGGAAATGCGCGCATTCAGGTCTTTCAACCTGATGGCAGCCTTGTACGAGTGATTGGGAGCTATGGAGAAGCTCCTGGGAAATTTGCGTGGATTTCTGGATTATTGGTTACACCACAATTAGAAGTTATAGTAACGGATTATAAGAACAAACGGTTGCAAATATTTTAATTGCCTGTAATCGCTACAGGATAATTCATATATCATTGCTAAGTCAAATATATTTGTTATTTTTGTCAAAAGAAAAATGTCAGCAGATGGTACAGTATGCAAAATTATTACTGACTACGTTACGAGGGCAACATACTCTTTGTCTACAACTACTGCGTAATTTCTGTAAGTTTTTCTTCCGTTTTATAACTGTATAAGACATTATTGTATTACATAACAAAAATGTATATATAAATGTAAATAAATGTTCAATTGTAGGTTGGTTCAGGAAGCAAGTTATATACAATAAATTTTATCAAAATAGCTCTATTACAGTACCATACTTACTTACTTAATCAAATCTTCTTTTACCACCAAAGCAGTGGCGATACAATACAAGAACTTATTTTTGAAAAATATTGTAGTTATTGTCTCTTGATAAAAATATCATATATTTCATAGATATTTTATAGTACAGTCTTGCATTGGTTTTTATTGTGTTTCCGAATATATTTGATCAGTGCTGATATTCTAATTTTTTAACAACCGGTTAACTAAAATGGTAGCAAACTTTTTTGTCAAAAAATCCAATGTTAACAAGACGAAAAAATATACTATATAATTAGGTATGCGTATGGCCCTTGCAATTTTATCAATATATGCATGATTTAAGTGCCAAATTTCGGTATCAATATGATAACATATTTTTGAAAACAGTGCCAGTTCTTCTATAATACATATCGTCAGATCTTGTATAAAGCTTAAATTTTCAAGTCTTTTTTTCAAACCACTGTTTTTCGCTTCCTGTGAAAAATGCCGGTGAAGTGGTGGATAGGCTTTCCAGATAGCCTTCGTTGCACGGGCACTTCAGGCACATCGAGTACCAAAAACACGTTTAAAATTTCAATTTCTGGTTCTTCAGCAATATGTTCTAAGTTCATGCAATTTTTATTTGATACGTAAGTTTCTTCTATGCAAATTTGGAAATAATTAGGTAACTTTGGATATTAATTTTATCGCACCAGCTAAGGACAACTGCACTCTATGGTTAAGCAATGCCAAGTAATAGTTCTAGGAAAATTTTCTAGAAATTGAGCTGCAACTCCAGATTTGCATCCCATCATATTACAGGCGCATCCGAACAGAATCCGTTTAAATTTCTTTTATAATTCTTTTTAAAATCATTTTCCTGCAAGGTAGATATTAATGTATTAAAAATTGTAACGGTGTCGGTAAAGTTAATTCACTTAAAATCAATAAATATATGAATAGATTCTGTAATCTCCTTGATATCACAACATAATTAAATAGCTTAAGCACTTTTTTAAATTGTGCTAGTTCATCAATTATTATGATTTTTGTTCAGTTATGTTTCTAAATATTTTATTTTTTCACCCCATAGAAATATATTTTGCAATATTAACTTCTGTAAATCTTGAATGTAAACAATTCCAACATGTTATACTGTTTTTAATTTGTAGTTCAATTTCGGTGATTATGTCAGCCATTGTCGGTTTCGTTCCACCAAACTATAAACTACATATATTAAAAATATGTTTTGTTACTGATGTATGTTTTTCATTTACAACTTCCAAAATAGATGTCATTTTATTCTCCTTTTATACCTGCAATAATTTTTCAGTTTTAGCATGTGATAAAGAAAGGGCTCAATTTTTTGCGTTTAAAATCGCTTGGGCTAACAGTTCAGCTTAATTTTCCATTCTGCTGAAATATGAAGATGTTGTTGAGCTCTACATTTAAAGTTGTTCCCTTTGAACAAATCTTACAACCGAATGTTGTTTCAGAGGAAATAATTATCCATGGATATTTATTTGAAAATATTGTAGTTGTTTTTCAGATCATATTCAGAAACACAAACTACTTCCGGTACTAAACTATCTTGTGAAGCAAAGTATATCCGGAGGGGGAGGGGGAGCAGCTGCCCCTCCTTCCAAGGTGGAAAAAATTCAATATAGAACAGAAAAAATATAAAAAACAAATTTTGAAAAATTGATTAATAGGTTCCTTGTTGGTATGTCAACATTTTGAAAGAAACTAATTAAGTACGAAATATAGACCCTCGCGCCATCTGTTAAAAGTCATAAGAACTGCAACCTGTACGTGTATTATACATGTACAGGTTGCAGTTCTTATGACTTCTCACATATGGATGTATAGTTAGCTCGTGGCAACAAGGAGCTTCCTACAATAACATCGTCTCATTTCAGGACGCATCAACAACGAGAATATTCTTCGTACATATACGAGGGGAGTTTTTTATGTTATCTACCTAGCTATGGAAACGAAATGTTATCGTGGTAATTTTATTATGTCAAAGTCTCTATGACATTTTAGAGTGTATCTTCCAAGTTTGATACAACTCGCTTAAGATTTGTCATTTCTGAATAGAGTTAGAGGTGCAAAAATGAGTGATTTAAAACTTGAACACAGAATCGTCATAAAATTTCTATGGAAAGAAGGCAATAATCCAAAGAATATCCATGAGAGAATGGTAGCTATATATGGGGAAAATAGGCCGTCTTATATTGATGGCCACAGTTTTCTGGGATGCTGAAGGGATTTTATAGGTTGAGTATATGCCAAAAGGGTCTACAATAACAAGGAATGTCTACAAAGAAACAATAATCAATTGGTAAGCAGCTATGCGCGAGAAAATACCTCACAATTTTCCCCAGAAAACTGTGTTTCTGCGTCACAACTGTAGGGTGCATAAAGCACTAATCGTTAAAGCAATTGATGAATGCGGCTTTGAGGAACTACAACATCCACAGTACAGTTCCGTCCTCGCCCCCTGTGATTATCATCTCTTTCTTATACATATATATACAGTGTGTCTGTTTAAGTTCGCACCATATGGAAAACTTTCTTATTATTAATTTTACGAAAAAAAGTTATTCTTTATAAAAAGTTCTGCATGGTCTTAAACCTAAAATGCAACCATCAGATATTAATTTTTTCAGTCGAATACGCGGTTTCTCAAAAACTATGAATTTGGTTCAAGAGTAAATTACCTTTATTTTTGACAATATCGAAAATTGTTATTAAGAGAAGTTGATCAGAACTAAAAACTACGTTCAAATATGCAATTACATCCAATTACATGGAAAATCTTTTTTTCTTTTTTTATCTACACTAACAATGCAAATGTAACTGTAGTTACGTGAAACCTAGGATGCACTGATAAACAAATGATTTCTTGATAGCAAGAATTGTTTGACAGTGAACCTCAAATAAAATTTGTTAACATGCCGGTGATATTTAGTGTGGAAGAAAAAGTAGAAATTGTGTTAATCGTTGGTGATAATTATAAAACTTATCGTGAAGCAGCTGAAATATTTAACAACAGACATCCAGAGAAAAATATACACCATACATCAGTAATGAGAATTATGAAAAAATTCAAATCATGTGGAGATAATAATAAATTCACAAACAAACGTCGAAAACCTGTTGCAAGTGAGGAGATGAAGTTAAATGTAATGTTATCTGCAGTGGAAAAACCTAAATTGTCTCTGCGAAAAAGGGCATCTTCGCTTCCAGATAAAATTGGTAAAGATACAATATCAAAAATTTTTAAAGAGAACAAGTTTCATCCATATAAACCACAAAATATCCATACTTTAAAACCTGGAGACTACGACAGACGACTAGAATTTTGTTTTCTTATCCAAGGAAAGCTAGAAGACGATCCTTTTTTGGCTAGGAAAATAATTTTTTCTGACGAAGCTACATTTACGTCTAATGGAACAGTGTCTTCGCAAAATTGTCGATGGTGGACTGACTCCAATCCTCACTTTACGATTAAAACTCGCGATCAATATTATTTTAAAACTAACGTTTGGTGCGGCATTTACAAGGATAAAATAATTGGCCCTTTTTTTTTCGACAATCTGTGACTTGTCAACGATATCTAAATTTTTTACAAAATCAGTTGCATGATTTTCTTCCAAGACATGAACGGCAACAGGTATGGTACCAGCAGGACGGCGCAACATGTCATAGTACGATGGAAGTAAGGCAATACCTTGAAAATATCTTTAATGGAAGGTTAATTCATAGATATTCCGATATTTTTTGGCCAGCTAGGACGCCAGATTTAACCCCTATAGATTTTTTCTTATGGGGTTACTTAAAAGAAAAGGTATATCAACACAGGCCATTCACAAACGTAGAACATTTGGAAACAATTATTACGGAAACAATTCAGGGTATAACTCCGAATATAATTAGAAATGTATTGAGGGAAATTTCTTCTAGAACGGAAACCTGTATTGTAAGAGAAGGCGGATACGTTGAAGCAATAGTGAATTGATGATAAACTATTACACGCTTGTTACGCAATTAACATTATTAGCACTGTATTTATGAAGTTGATAATTATTGTAAAATAAATTATTTTGTTATGTATCATTTATTTTAATGCATCATCAAAATAATGCAACATAGAGGTTAAGAGACGTAAAGGTTATCAAATTGTTAACGAATAAAGAGATAACAGATAAAAGTTTCCGATATTTTCAAAAATAAATTTACTTTACTGTTGGACAAAATTAATATTTTCTGACAAACCTCGTATACGACTGAAAAAATTTGATATCTGATGGTTGCATTTTAGGTTTAAGACTATGCAGAACTTTTTATGAAGAATAACTTTTTTTCGTAAAATTAATAATAAAAAAGTTTTCCATATGGTGCGAACTTAAGCAGACACACTGTATATATAGTGACAGCACTACAGGCCTGGAGGCCTTTGGCTAATGCTTTTAACTTTTTGTTTCCATAGCTTCCTGTCTTTTGCTACCTCCTTCCAGTTGTTTGCGTTTAAGAGTGCTATGTCTTTGTTTACACAGTCCTGCCACGATTTCCTTGGTCTGCCTTTTCTGTTTTTCCCATACCAATTTGCACTGTACACTTTTTTCATCAGATCACCTTCTTTCATTCGCACTATATGCCCTAGCCACCTTAATCTGCACTGTTTCACTATTAGAATTATCGACATGTCTTTGTAGCACTCCTGTAGCTCCTGATTTGTCCTTCTCCTCCAGTTTTCTCCTTCTTTCACTCCCCCATATATCTTTCTTAAGGCTCTCCTCTCCCATATTTTTAGCTTTTTTTCCATTTCTCCATCTGTCGCCCAGGTTTCTGCAGCAAATATTACTGTCGGCCTTATAATGGTTTTGTACACACATTCTTTCACTTTTCTGGATACATTTTTATTTCCTAGGAGTTTGCTATATGCGCCTACACATCTTGATCCTGCAGCTATTCTTGCTATTATTTCATCTTTATACCCTCCCTGCTTTGTAATTTTCACCCCTAGGTATTTTGTCTCGTTTTGTGCCCTTAAATGCACTTCTTCATTATTCGCTTTAACTGTTAATACTTCATTTTCTGTATTGTAGTTGCTTCCTATGATCATGTATATTGTTTTCCTGTCGTTTATTTTTAATCCAATTTCCTTTGCTTTTTCTTGCAATTTTTCTCCTACATTTTTGAGTTCTTGTTTTGTTCTGCACAGAAATACAACATCATCCGCGTAGGCGAGGCATTGGTAGGCATGTCTAGGTATAAAGTGGTTTGTTTTTATATTGCTTCTTCTTAATAGCGCTTCTAATACAATGTTAAATAGGGTAGTTGATAAAGGATCCCCTTGCCTCAGTCCTACGTTACTAATAAAAATTTCTGATGGTCTTGCTTGGAATTTTATTTTGTTTGCTGTGTTTTCTAATGTTTTTTGTATTAATCCAATTGTATTGTTTGAAAACTTCAATTCTCTTAGCGCTATTATTACTTCCTTTCTTTGGATTGTGTGGTACGCTTTCCTGAAGTCTATTAACAGTGCTTGTACTTTTATATTTTTCCTGTTACACATTTCTTCAGTTTGTTTTATCACCCAAATATGATCTACCACCGATTTACCTTTTAAATCCACTTTGATAGTCACCAATTACTTCTTTGGCCTCTTCTTGTAATCTTTTATTGATTAGACTTGTGAATATCTTGTACATTGTGTTTAGAACTGATATTGGTCTGTCGTTTTCTGTATTTTTTGGGTCCCCTTTTTTTTGGATTGGGTTTATAATTGCCATAGTCTATTCTCTTGGTATTTCCTTTTTTCTCCAAACTTCTCTGACCAGCTCGAAAACTCTAGTAGCCACTTTTTCATCTGATTATTTTATTAACTCTATATTTATCTTGTCTTCCCCTGGCGTTTTGTTATTTTTCATTTTTTAAATTACGTCTGCAAATTCGCTCCACGTAGGTAACCTTTCTTCCACTCTCGCTTCTGTTTCAAGTCTTTCTGGTTCGTCTTCTTTTTCTTCCTCTTGCGTTACTAATAGTGTCTTGTAAAAACTTTCCCAAATTTGCATAATCTTTTCGTCTCCCATACATAGCTGGCCTTGAGCATCTCTGAGTCCACAAGTGACTCTTGTGGGGTAACCTGATTTTGCTTTATTTAAACTTTTATAAAATTCTCTTGTGATCTTGTAGTTGACGTTTTGCTGCAATTCTTTCATTTTTTTGTTTAATATCTCTCGCTTTTTTTCCCTACATGTGCTATTTACCCTGTTTCTAGCTTCTTTGTATGATCTTCTTGTCTCTTTGTTATTGTTTGCTAACATTATCTTTTTGGCTTCCTTTTTCTTCCTAATTTCTCTTTCCCACTCTTCATCAAACCAATCTGTTTTGTATTTGATTTTTCCTTTTCGTATCACCTCTGCACTTTTTTCTAATACTTGTTTAATTCTCTTCCATTTCTCTGCTACTGTCTCTGCCTTTTCTATTGACTCAATTAATTCTTCCCATTTGTCTTGGTATTTCTGCCTTTCTACCTCATTTTCTAGTGTACTTAGATCCGGCTTCTTTTCCTTATAATTTTTTCCTATAGTAGTGGTTTTTGTTGTTTTAATACTGCTTTTACTAGGTAATGGTCGGATCCTATTTCTGCCCCTCTGTACCTTCTTATTTTTCCTATACAGTTCATAGTTACTTCTGTAATCATCATGTGGTCAATTTGGTTTTTTGTTAAAGCAAATACTACCTAGAAAAATTCCCTGAAAAGTCTACAAATGGTGCTTTTGTACGTCAGGAGACTAAAGAAACTTTAAAACATATGTATGGTAAATTTTCGTGAAGAAGTTAATATCGTTAGAACACGGTGGGTGGCCGACGAAAGTTAGAAAATAAGTTGTTGTAGCAGGTACTGAAATAATGGATAATCAGCCACACACTTTTATTCGCCAGTTATTACAACAAATAAACCATTCTGTGGAAACATGTTACAAGATGTTACAGAAAACTTTGCCCTTATTTCTATACCATCTTCCAAGCAGAAGCGGTGGAAGTAATAGTGTAGTGCAAATGCAATTCTTGAACGCCAAATTAAGAATCAAGGGATTGGTATCTTCGGGGATAATAGGGCGACTCTACTAGCCTTAAGCAGTTGCAAAATTACTTCAGCAGTGGTATAGCAGTACTTTGAAGTTCTTTAAGATATCTCTAAAAATAACACCTTTTCCTTTTTTTGGGTGAAAGGGCATAACGGCACCCCGGGGAACGAGGAAGCAGATGAGACTGCGAAGCTGGCCTCGGTACCAGAACCTGTAATCCCTGTCTCCCGGAATGTACTTAGCTTTATCCTACATCAAGAAACCCTCAACAGCTTCAGATGAAGATGGATGAAGACTCAAAGCTGGCATCAAGCAATGGCTGCTATAATTGCCCTATAGCCAAGACCGCAAAATATTGCGTACAGCTGTCCCGAAAGAACCTCCGACAAATTGTAAGCATCTTTTCTGGACACTGCACTCTAAGAAAGCACATGCACAGAATGGTACTAGCAGACAGTCTCAACTGTCGCGGATGCAAACTTGACGACGAGACTGCACAACACATGCTCTATCGCTGTCCTGCTCTCGCAACTTTAAGACTATTTATGTTAGAAGACTTTTGGCGTGACATAGCTAGACTTAGTAAAATGCAGTGCTAATACAACAATTTTAAAGTGATTTAAAGCAGGTTATAGCAAACATATTTATGGAATAACCAGTAGTAATCCAGAATTAGCAAATATAAGTAGTATACAACAAACACGCCGCCTACTTTATAAAACTGATGGAAGCACGAGGGTAGAGATATCAAACCTTAAAGCAAGAACAACTAGTACACGGAAAATAGAGAACTAGGGAAGATAAAATGGGTAGAACAAAGCTGACGACACTGTTGTAATAGCGGAAAGTGAGGAGCAACTGCAAATCATTATGCACCAACTAAATATAGGAAGCGAAGAGATGGGCCTGACAATTAACAGAACAAAAATAGACACTATGGTGTTTAGCAGAAAAACAAAGAGACCAGTCGCAACTATAGACCTAGACGGAGGCCTCGTAGAAAATGTACATAGATATAATATATATCTGGGAAGAGAAATAAACAGTGAATTAGACCATTCCAAAGAAATCAAGAGGCGAATAGAAATAGTTCGTGCTGGTTTTATTAATATGCGAAGGATATTGTGTAATCCAAAATTAACAGTAGGTATTAGAATATGGACTTTAAAGTGCTACGTCTGGTCGTTACTCTTGTACGGATGCGAGTCCTGGACCCTCAAAAAAGACGACCTAAATAAACTGCCGGCTGCAGAAATGTGGCAGTATAGAAGAATGTTAAGAATAAGCTGGGTACAAAGAGCAACGAATGAAATAGTACTTGACAGGATGAACACCCGTCCACAGCTAGTAAATACAGTTAAGATAAGAAAAACGGCATACCTCGGACACTTAATGAGACATGAAGAATATTTATTACAACTTATAATACAGGGAAAAATTGAAGTTAAAAGAGGTATCGGTCGCAAAAGAAAGTCTTGGTTAAGAAACATTAAAGAATGGGCCAACACTATTTCACAAAGCACACCATAGAGACGAATATGCCATAATGGTCGCCAATCTCAACAGAGACGGCACCTAGGAGGAGGAGGAGAAGAAAGCAAACTGCAAATAATTTTTTTAAATCTGTAGAGTCTTGTATCAATCTATATCTATCATATCTATCAAAAGTCAACCAAACAAAAACAATAGATATGGAGAAAACGAGTTATTGAGCCTTTCCATTACTGCTTGAATTGCTTCCCCAAAGAGTAGCCTCTTTAAGAAAGAATGGGTATTTTATAATGGAAAGCTTTCAGATAATTCCATAACCTAAAAATACATCGCACTGTCACTTTCAGAAGTACTTTGGGACTCTGCCTAGCACAAAGCTTGAAGAAATATTCAGATATCTCATTTGGCCAGGAAAGTTAATTTTATTTGTAACTTCCAAGGTTTCTGGTGTAAACTGGAATCAGACTTTGTTTTCCAAAGTGTATTAAATTTCATAAGGTTCTGCTAACTTTCAAAGCTTAGTAATTGCTATTAATTCTAGAGTTTTCCCATTAAAATTAAAAGCTGGCTAATAAATTGCCAATAAGTAGAAGTCAACTTTAGTGATTTCTACTGTAAACTTCTATAAAATAAAAATACTCAGTTTTAGTTTTTTTTTTTGATAGGAGTCACAATCCAGTCAAATATGGATTGTATAAGAGACACCTTTCACATAGAATCTAGATTACGTGCTATTCAATTCTATGATAATTGTTTAATTTTCCTTTCGTAAATTGTAAACATTAATTTAGTTTTTTAATTACGAGTATGTCAACAACGTGTTTGCTAACCTGGTTATGTAAATATCTGAATCGTGTTTTCGAGCAATACTTTAAGAAATTATATTCCGTGCAGGATAATGAGTTTTACATTTGAAAACCTATAAATTTTTATTAACTTACTTTTACAACCGTTTGTTTGAATATGTTTTATTTTTGTTGCTGGCCATGTTAATTATTCAAACTATTTTTGTTTGCTTACGGAATAGCTTATAGCTAAAGCATTTAAAACGTCTGTGTAGAACATACAGAGTTGGGAAGTAGGGCGCTACATAGAGCTAGCTATTTTTTGTAGCTTATTGAAGCTACCTGTAGCTTGTAGCGAAAGCGATAGCTCTAACAGAAAATTAGGAAGCTACGTTTTGACTGCATCAGTTTGGCCAAATAGTTAAATACATATCAAATTTAATTCGGTACATCCAGCATTCTATCTTCAAAGGTGTCATTTAGCCATTGCATATAGTGGTGCACACTTTGCTACACTAGCCAGTTCTTCTGCATTTAATTCTACAAAAAATTAATTTCAAATTATTAGCTAATATTTGTAATTGGACGGACGCTATTTACACAAATACATACTGCAACGCTGTTCGAATACAAAAGACGTATTTATGGTTATATGAGATATTTACTTAAGAAAAAGTAACCCTTGGTATCATAAATAATTATATTCATAGTCATAACACATACAAATTCTACATTGCACAAGCGCATTACCACTTGGACAATTTCTTAGAACCCATAAATTAAATCCCCCAAGCAATATTCTTCCACGTATAATTTGCCAACTTGACAACTTCAGTACAGAGATAATTTTTAAGAAGCATATGGCCAGTGACGGCAATATTATTGGGATTTAACTATGTATATTTAGTACAGAACTGTATAGAATAATGTACTACCGAATTTCCACATGCTGTTGTTGACTATAAATAATTTAAAAAATCCGATTTCATTATTATTTTTGCTTCTGTGTTGTATTGTAATGATATTTCTTTATTATTAAAGTGTGTAGATGTTAAACAATAAACATTTATGATCCAATGTTATTTTTAAAGTGATAGCACTATTATTGGGATTTAAATATATTTAGTACAGATCTGCATAGACCAATATAGTGCCAAATTTCCACACCCTGTCGTTGATTCTAAATAATTTAATAAATCCGTAAGCATTATAATTTTGCTTTTGCCCTGTTATTTAATGGTATTTCTTTATTACTAAACTATGTAAACATTGAAACAAGAACTATGTAGGATTTAATGTTATTTTCGCAATAAAGTCACTATTATTCGGAATTAAATATATTTAGTACAGAGCTATACTATGGAGCAATATAGTAACACATTTCCACATGCTGTCGTTAACTATAAATAATAAGTATGGAACAAGTACAAACAATAAGATAATACAGTTGGTATCAGAAATAAGAAGAAAAATATTCACTTCCTCTGGATTCTATGATTAGTCTTAGGCTACTTTAAAATATTAAATAAATAAAGAAACTAACATGTAGAATTTGTTGAAGATAGTGTTACCTGTGTTAGTAAAATACAAACACTATAGATTAGACTTAAAGAAAAAAACAAAACAGACTTAGAGAAACCGTCCCATATAACCAAAGTTACCCAAAAGGTATCTAGAAGTTAACTTCTCAAAAATAGAAGGTCACCATTAGTCAACCAAAAGTTAACCTGCAGGTTAACTATGCCACAAATTAGTTAGGCATCTAGGTTAGGTATCTATCCAACATACTCAAAAGTTATTCTGTGTGGTTAACCGTTATACCATCTCGAGAAAGTTATCTCTGTAGGATAACTATAATAACGGTAAATAAGTGAACTGAGGAACATAAATAAAAGTTAACTGTTCATTCTGTCAGCAAACACCGTTTAAGTGAATCTGTAAGGCAAGCCTAGCTTCTATCCAAAGAATGCTATTGCGGATTGAATTAAGATGATCATTTTATTTCTGATAAAATGAGTAAATAAAAAATGCATTACAAACAATTACTATTTATTATTAGGCAAATATATAAATGGATTCTACTGTTCTTAGAGTATGTAAATGCTAATGGTTCAAGAAAGAAACAGCGGCATACTTATGCCGTCCAACAGTCCAGCCCTTAATACTTTACGTTGTGGACCGTTCCATATCCATGTTATAATATTTATCGTAATTCTATTTATAAAATAGGAAAATGATCACATCTCAGCACGTTAAATTTTTTTGTTAAACCCACAATACTAAATAACCGTAATGGAATTGCTGATCCTGTATTTTACTCACCTCTTCAGAATGCTTAAAAGAATTTGGTTCTACTCGAAAGACAGACAACGTAAGTAACTATGACTAATCTACAGGATGCTAGAAGATTCTGATATAATTTCAAATTTTTTTTCTTGATGGTTGCTAATTTATTTGAACAAATGCCACAAGTATTTTACGATCACCTTTTTCTCAAAAAATGATTATCTTTATAGTTAGCATTATGCTAGCTAACAAGGTTGTATTTTTACTAGTGCGCTTGTATGGAATGTAATCGCGAGGATTGTCCAAAGGTGAACCAAGAAAGATGACAGAAGAATAGCGTGGACGACAGCCTAAATAAACATAAACATGTAATACGATTTATTGTATTATGGGTTCACAAACCATATTTGTTTCTATTACTATTTCATTACTCATTTCTGTAAGGAAGTATTTGAAAATGGGAAATAAACAATAATAACATTACATCATGTTGTAAACAATTTACCTACCAATTACAGGACAATAAGGTATTCCGTCAGTAACTAAAATTACGAGTATTTTTAAATCCAATAGCGATATACTTAATTTTTCACAACCGTATATGCAACTATTATCAGCTATAATGCTTATCTCTTAACAGCGATTTACAAGTATCTTTCTGTTAACTTTTAGAACCTGTTTGTTATGTTCTTTTAAAATTTGCTGCTTCATTCGAATTCATTTCGTAATTTAATTGCCGCTTCATAGGAATTAAAAACGTTATTTTAATTGCAGTTTTATGTTAGTTACAGTTTCGCTATTTTGTTTTTCTAAGATTGAGTTATGTTGGCAGTTCCCTTTTGTAGGCTTAAATTGCCGAATATTGCCTTGTTCGCGCTTGGCCCTGAACGCTTCTGAGAATTTACGTGCCGAATTATTCTAGAACATTTTCGCCATATTTAGAATTATGTTGCAATATTTTTGGGGAAATGCAGGTTTACGTTGCGAGAGTTCGCCAGTTAGTTTTACATCTTGAATGGCTCCGCTCGCTCGAGTAAATCTGCGAAGGCCGTTACGAAATTAAAGAGTCAGCCTTCGATCTTCGCTGAATAATAAGTTGAGTGCTGCAAGGGGCGGCTTGGGTTTTTCGATGGGTGTCCATCATGTGTTTCGCTGTTTTACCATAGGGTGAAAACAGACCATCGACAACTGTCGGATTTATAGAAATACACTGGATTTATTCCTGTAAAGGCAATTCTTTGCGAATTAACCGATCGCTTTTGGCGGATTAAGATCGAGCCCAGTTCCTGTCCCTCTGCTGTTACCGTCGGTGCGACGAACGCATCGAAGTTTCGGGTCCCTGATGTTGACTCCATTCAATCCAGTCTTCAGGGGCGTACCTGCGGATTTTTATCATCATCCTGTTCAATACTTCCGAAATTGTGCCTGCCTTCATCGAAATTCAAGGAAAAGAACTACAGTTTTGTGTTTTGTGAAAGAAACCTGCAAAATTCAACGTGATTAAACCTTTTTTATGTAACAAGAAGTGACCTTCAGTCACCGTTCGTCCTTTGTGGTATTACTAATTGCAAAAAAAAAGTAATTTTATATATACTGTGTCATTCCTGTAAGCTCCGACGTCGCTGGCTGCGTAGTTATTTGGAAAATGTAAATGACGTACGCAAGCGGCGGCGAGTTTTTTTGTCTGAACGTTCAAATTGAAAACCTGTAAGATGGAACTATAAAATCAGCATTTTCTGTCATTTTTTTGTACATTTGTCATTTTTTTAATAATTCAATTATACGTCTGTTAAAATTTACTACCTCTTTTATTATTGTGCACTCTGTATCTGTGTGTGTACGAATTTTGCAAGCTTTATATATATATAGGAGGAGGCACAATAAAGGCGAGTCCAATTCCCATAAGCTACTGACTTCTCGGCCTTCCAAGAGGACCTACAATCAGCTGTATTTGGAAGGTGGCGCCCACTAATTTTGACTTACTCTGTACACAACTAGGAAGATTTCCTCCAGTAAACGATTTCTGTGAACTCCCCCTACTCCTCTGAGGTAAGCTGGCCTGCAGTTTCCACCTATCCGGTTGCGGGTCGACGAAAAGCTCGTTTGACCCGTAACATGTTATAGAGCATATAATCGAAAACTTACCACTACAGGTTGCTTTGAAGATACATAGCTATAATGTGCGCTTGAAACTTAGTCAAAAGTCAACCTCCTTGGTTGCGATAAAGTTACCTATGCAGAATAACTATTTCTTAACTTTAATTTGAACGTAACGGATACTAGTTTTGGTAACCATTACCGATGCACAAAAGAAGCCTTTAAGTTCCCCCAGGTAGGTCGTCTTTCCAGGTTAAGAAATCATCATGTTGTGGACAGTCAAGGTTAACTTTGGTTATGTGAAGTGCTTCTAAACTACAACCATTATTTTAAGGCCGAATCTTTAGGCCTTTGACTTAGGAATTATCTGTAACTGATAGGGGACACTCAGGTAGAACCAGCAAACGTATTGAGGTAAACTTTAAAATATTTACAACATTTTACACATTTTTATATCATATACAAATTCCTTTTTCGTTACATAAGAGTAAAACGGGAAGCATTAATTTTGAATTTAATAATGAATTGGAAATTGCAAATGGCACACCGCACACTAATCTAAACTAATTGAATAAAAAATATTTGCTTGTTTATAACGTTTACTTAGTCCGTAGGTTTTTAGATATTAAAACAGATTTTAACGTTTTATATAATACGAGTTAAAGCAATTAATTAATTAATGATGAAAATCTTAAAAACATCGGAAGAACGAATTTTTCCGAAACGGCTTATAAAATAAATAATAAATCTACCACTATTCGTTCTAACTTTATATATATTAATTAATTAAATAGAACTTTAAAAACTAATCCGAGTCTGAATCGGAATATTCAGAAAATTCTGAAGAATCGCAGCCTAAACTTATTATTAACTGTTTCACTTTGTATTTTGGGGTATATATTTTTTCCACTTTAAGTACATGCTGCACACAGTTTTTCCAGTGTTTATCAATTTCTGGAACAACGTCTTTAATTAAACTCAAAACACTATCACTTATCCGGGGAGACGTTTCATCAAACCAAAAAATTGGCCGATTTTCTGACTGATAAGATTCTATTTTTACAAGGTATTCTTCCCTTAACCGCACAATACGATCACTGTCCATAACGTATTGTCGTTTGCTTATGGTTTTGTATCGAAATTCCATGTCTATTATTAATTTCGTCAAGGTATCCAAGCTTTTGTAAGGAATAAGGTGTTTCTCATTAATATTTTGCAACACGTTTTCTAAAGATGGAACGCAAATGTTCTTATAAAAATCATCAATAACGTCTCATATACTTTCTCTTGTTGCCACAGCAATTTTCTTAAGTTGCTGAGTTACTGCTTTTTTACGGTCATTCACACATCCTCTTCTTATTGCGACGCACAGTTCTATAGGGAACTTCTATCAAAGATCCATAATAATGCGAAACAAGAATAAAATTAATATCTGTGTACAACTACTAGACGCTACAAATTCACAACTAAGACTGCATCAACCCTTTAATTTGGGAAACTACAGAATGCCAAGTCATTAAGCTTAATTACCGGATTCATCCAAAAAACAAATAGAAAGGGAAATTCTGTACTTCATTGTTTGTTGTTTCAAAAGTTTCTGTACAAGCAAAATATTAAAATACCATTACGTTTCCATTTTAAAATACGCACACCGAGTACAGACCTGTAGACTAGTAACAACCGCTGGTTCTTTTGTTACGGTATTACAAGATTCACATTGAGAGGACATGACAAGATAACAGCGGCTCAAAGATTCGGCCTTAAAATAATGATTGTACTTTACCTTAACGCTCAGGAGAAAGCACGCGGCAAATGAGGATGCCAACGCAACGCTTAAATATTATGTGCTGCAACCTGCTACAACGGGTTCCCTAATTCGTGTTGATAACCACAGCATCTCACTACCTGAGTCTTTTCTGCGATTTCTATCGTTCATATTAGACGTTAAACTGTAGGTCCACCGTGCTTCTACCTTCACGTTGAGGAGACGCATGCGGCACAGTAGAATGTCAATATCCAGCAATGAGCATTAAAGGCCGTTAATGATAACCACTGTGGAACGATGTCACCAGAGTGCAACAAAAACTCTTGGGCAATTCAAATAATTTCTGATTAGAGCACACACAAAAGCTCATAAGATTTGAGAAACACGAAATTGAAACCAAATAATGTATAGAGAATGTTGTATGAAAAAAAATTAATTTCATATTATTATATATACCAATAACCGCTATTTACAGAAATACAGGTGGCAACGCTGTACGAATACAGAAAATGTACTTCGGGTTTAACCGGAAATTTCAAGTAATATTTGATTATCAATTAGATTGATTACATCCCATACGGTACGAACTGTAAAAGATCATTCCGAAATGCTAAAATTTATAACAAACAGAAACACAAAAACAAAATGCCCAAAGATAGAACGAACAATAATAAGCTCTGAAGTAAATAAATTCGACTAAAATATACGAAAAGCTTACTGAGTGATTATGAAATAACAAACCGATTTCGTTTTTTTTGTGGCTGTTGTTTGTTTGCAAACGTGTAAACATTAGTTGTTTGTTCGTTCGTAATTTTTGCAACATTATAAATAAAAATACACAAAGCACTAACGATCTTTTACGTCTATTAACCCTGTTTTTCCGGGCTTGCAAAACTATTCTGTCTACACTGACTGATTCTTCTAGTAATAAAAATGATTCTGGTTTACATTTATGGCATCTATTTACATTATGGTAGTAATTATGAATTCACAATTTATTTAAAAAGTTACTAATGTACTCCGTCTCCGAAAAGTTAGCGCAGTTTGAAAAGTTTAGCAATTAAAATTAGGCAGAGAGCAGGATATTAATTTTGAATCAGAAGTAAGTATGTTACGAAAAGAAATTATTAATTACTTTCTCATTCGCAATTGGTGTTAATTAAAAAACACATTAAATTTTCTTTAATAATAAGAAATTACTAGATAATCAGAAAGCTTGTTAAGATTATGAGAATAATACGAATTTAGGGAAATGCTAGTTAACGTTTTCATTGGAGATTTTTTTTAAATATATAAATATTTATATATAAATATAAATTTGCAATTATTTCACTTCACTACATATTTACTAATCTAACAATAAAAAAATTTGAGACTGTGGTACCAATAATGGAATTGTCCAAAGCGTGATGCACACCACGTGTCATGGATTTGGCACGCGACAACCGGATCTGAGAGCTCTGACCTTCCACCTTGCAGGCCAAACTCTTTCATTGGGCTTAGAGCCTCACCATTATTATTTTTATTGCTATAAGGATTACATGAAGCTTAAAAACAGATTAGGCAACTTCCGGCATTTGGAATAACTAAGAAGTTTACTACTAAATGAATTATTTAAATTGAATCTTTGGCAATTAATTATACTTTTTGTATAATACGTCTCGCGGTAATTTAATTTGTACTTTGTAATTTGAGTTAACTAAAAGTTCTATTTTAACGGGTGTAAATACTTCCATCTTCGATGTCATGCTGCAAATGTATCAGCAAAGATTATCTAATTTATACAAATTATAGAATATAATAAGATTGTTCATTTGAACTACTACCGCTCATAAACATACGGTAGCGTCAAGAAAGCTAACGCTTCTTTTATCTATCATTCTTAGATACAACTTTTAGTACTTACAAAATCAATTTTAAAAAGCTAGAGAATAATGCAAATGCAAAATTTCTAAGCTACATTTAAATAGTACTTAGCTACACTACAAGCTATTTAGTATCTCAACCATGCTGTAAACAGCTTCTTTAAGAAAATTGTTTAGCTTTGTAGCTTGGCGGAAAATGTGCGTTAAGCGAAGCTCTAAAACGAAGACATTAATGTGCTGGTGTCCCATCGTGTTGATACCACATTGCACTTGTGATATTTAATGGCACATGTTCCAGTAATAAGGGTAAAGTTTCCTAGAAAATATTCGTAATGCGCACCAATCAAACGGTGTGGCAGTTCAAATGATCCAATTAAACGATTATTAAGAATACCAGCTATCATATTAACACTAAATCTATGTTGAAAACGAACGTCTTCTTAAATGAGTATTTTCTGCAACCCATTCATGAAAATTATGATAATTATTGATACCATCTCGTGTGAAAGAAGCTTCATCGGTCCATAAAAACTGCGGTAGAATTTGATTATTTTGTATCCAATTACAAAATCTTTAACGAGCTTCAAAATCATTACCTAGAGCTTGAACTCTTTGATGATGATATGGGTGTAAGCGAGCACTTCTTATTATTCTTCAAACCTAGTTTCTACATATTCCAGTTCGAAATACAATTCTTCGCACACGTGTGATAAATCAAGAACTTGTTCGTCATCGTTTATGGGAATACAGACAAATCCTTGGCCGACTGCATGTCTTGCATTGAAAGTGTCATGTTCCCTCAGCTGACGACGTGAATTCTACGATATTCTTGTGGTGCTGCTAACCGTAAACACAATGAATATCTGCATATTCTTCATTTGAAAATAACATTGGCATTGTGAATCACTTGTGAATTACGATGGGAATAAGGATACAACGAAGAAGCCAATAGCTTCAGTATCACAATAATAAACTTACAAGTTACAAACAATAATTTGTTAGAAACGATATTCAAATATTATCAAACAATAGACGCGATCGTGGCAATTATATCAGTACTTCGGAAATCCGTTGAACTAAAATTAAAGCCACATAAATTATGAAATAAACAAAAACTCTTCAAGGGTTACGTTTAGGACATATGTTTATATAAGCTTTTCGACTTTAAATAAGTTCTGAAATTCATCCTTGTAATATTGCCGGTACGTTTTGGGACACAC